>JAJFDK010000175.1:0-44734 GCA_028637775.1 Xylariaceae sp. X167
CCCTAACCCTAACCCTAACCCTAACCCTAACCCTAACCCTAACCCTAACCCTAACCCTAACCCTAACCCTAACCCTAACCCTAACCCTAAAGAGCCCAGCGGTAAATATGAAAATGTACCCTGCGTCATCATACCTAAAATCGCCCACGTTATACAATCGTCTCGCGAATCTCCTCGTACGTGAACATTCTAAAGCCTATGTCTGGTCACATGAAGCGACGCTCATTTTCCTTTTTGCACTCGATCATGCCAGACAGGAAGGATTGGTCACGCCGGGCAGGTGGACTGTCAGCAGAAAAGAAGGCCGAAACCAGATATGGGAATATATCAGGCGTGCATTCTGTGAGTCGGAATTGTACTGCCTGGTTCCTAATCTCACAAATCTCGTACTCGAAAGGAAATACAGAGCAGAACTTGACAACATTTACAAGCCATATAGGCGGCTCAAACGCAATAACTTCTCGGGTATTGGAATCACAGTAGATGATGGCGGCTGCTTCACTTCCCATCATGCTGGGGCGTGAGATCGTTATCTCAATATGAAGGGAAATAAGAAGGATGCATGGTTGAAAGATAAAGGCATGCCATTATGGCGTGAATGTGACGGAACAAGCGCACAGACCCATTCGTTTACCGTGTTGTCCTGTCCGCGTTTTAGGATGCGGTCGTGAGTACGTACCGCCATGGCAGGTGCCGGAAGTTGGTAGAATGTGCTGGAAGGTGTTGGAAGGCTCCGGAAGGTACCGGACACTTGTGGAAGGCGGCAGAAGCCGCTGGAAGCCGCTGGAACTTCGCGGAACCTCGCGGAATCTGGCCGCTGCTTACAAATGCTGACCAATGCTTACCAAGTTGACAAATGCCGATGGAATCGGGAGGAAGCAGGCGGAACAGGCTGGGCATTTCTGGGATACTCTGGCATCCCACCTCGTGTATTTAACCGGCGGTTCTCTCCCGCTCTTCTCTTCTTTCTTTCTGTTCCTTTTCTTTCTTTAGCTAGTTTATTCTATCCAGAATATACCATAAGGTTGATGTTTGTATCACTCCCTGGTGTTCTTCTCCATCACACCAATAGTGGATGTTCCATGCTCTGGTTATTGTTTCGTGACATTACGCATGTGTTCACTGTTCTTCAAAGTCCGTAGACTTTCCACTGACTTGCAATGGGTATCAATATGATTGCGACGGAGTTTGCCAAGTTCATAAGTCAACCGGTAGACCTGGGTCTCTAACTTTCAGATTTTGGTAGTTTGCTCGAAGTCCCTTTTACTAATAAAATCGACCAGTTTGACGAGGATATCATGCAGTATTTCTCTGATCTGACTCTCCACCGAGCCTCCTAGAATTTTGCGCCTGATGTCCGGCTCCACAAAGATTGGAGTGTTATCTACCACCTCGTTACGCACGTCCATTTGATGCGCCAATAGTGTATTTAGATTCGCATTCACCATCCTCCAAATTTCAGAATTTTTTAGGGCAAAAGAGGGCTGCTTAATCTCTGTTGTATCTATCTCAATGGGCGCGGGCTGAGAATTGCTAGAACAGAGCTTGTCCAATGCGGTCTGAGCATCATTATTGGACAGGACATATGCCACAATAGCATAAGCATGCAATGCGGTATGTATAACAGTTTTATACTTAAGCTTGTTCTCGTCGGCCCACCAAACCCAACACCGTGGGATGCAACATTCGACTGGGTCAACAGCGATCCAGTTGAAAACTGCCGCGTTCATTTTGTTTGCGATCGAGTTTGGGTATGTCCCATATTCATCCCTTCAGTTCCCAATGATGCGCGTAGTCTCTCAGAACTCCGGCGGGAGATATGATAAGATGGGTCTTTCCTGGGTCATATACTCCACAGCCCCTGAAGTCAGTTTCTGGCTCTTGTCCAAAGACGGCCATTAGAAGATTTTTTTAATGGCTTGGTCTGGGATAGAAACGGCACGATGACAGACCTATTGACCCAAGAGTGTAGTGGGGTCAGCTTCAAGACTTCCGCCCAATATTTATAAGAATCGTTGACGAGTTCGTGTAAATGCGTCTCATCTTGCCCCAGGCGGTTACTTGTCATCAACTTTCGAAATCAATTCTGGGATGCATGCGTACACTTTAAAAGCTCCTCTCAAGACTCGACAGTCGTGTCAGTGCGTTTTTGGAGGGCCATGTTTTCCGCGAGGGTCAGATTTATGGTGCCACCGAAGTCAGTGTCGCCATGGGGAATGAGTGATATTGGTGTGGACGTGGCCAGCGCGTTCTTCGCGCGGGTAGACGGCGGCATCTTCATGTGTCGTCGGGCATCCACGGTCCAATAAAATAGGTAGGTGGAGCTGCCGGAGAGGGGCTGGATTGACAGAAGGGTAATTCCATACCTAAGTGTCCAGTTATATTATTATAATAATGGTAGGTTATGTAGTCAGGTCTAGGTCTCTGGGGCCCTCGACTCGTTCGGTCCCTACCTCCTACCTACCTGGTATCGGGGGATGGCACTGTACGCGCGTACAGGACCGGGTCAATGAACAGCATCTGCTGGTTCAATATGCATCTGAGGTCAGGTACCTAGACTATTCCACAAAGCAACCTGGGGACTCTAGATCACTGAAATTACATGACCTAGATGTGACGTAAAAGAATCTCTCGAGGCTAACCCCGGGGGTAGCAGCTCAAGGGGGAACAGAAAGGCAGTGCCGAATCTGAGAGTAGGTATTCTCCGAGCCTGAGAGGGAGGTATTGTTCGAGCCTGATAATACCTGTATTTGCCGACAGATGTGACGTAAAACAGGCAATATCCGTCCCATCTACCCACCTCTAACCTACCAACTAAATTCCAGCATCGACTCAAGGAGCAAAGACTGAGCTAGGGGTTTGCGTCTTTGACGTCACGCTTGCCAGCATATACTTTTGGCTAGTCCCAACGTCTGAGCCCGAGAGTGAGTTGTTATGTATGTGATGGGGTAGATAGCTGCCTGGGAGAGATAGATGCTTATATGCGCAATACGTGTATGAAATCAACAAATACGACACGTTCCAGTCAGGTTACTGATCCAAGGAATATATCACCCAGCCACCTCGTACAAGGAGGTAGGTGTCACCAGGTCGATAGGTAGCTCATTCATTGCGAGAGGCTCACGACCCATGCTATAGTTGATATGCTTGAGAGGAGTTTTGTTTAGAGCCCTTTTGTGCAAGCACTTAATTCTGCATCTCATATAATATCCCTTGCCTCAACCCACATCTACCCCGTCTGCCAGACTGATACTTTACAAGGTATTTGCATCTTACTACTGAGCTCAACGCACCCAACCGACATATCAGCAAACTCATTAGGTAGTCGGGAATCTCTGGAGTGGTGTAATCAGGTCATTTTATTGAAGTTTCACTGACTACGACTTCCAATCTTCAGCTCTCAGTAACCGCACCTCAGCATATAAGATGCCATTCTTTTCTAGTTTTAATCATAACAGTAACATTAACGTAACTATCGCAGAAAATATATACCTCTAGAAACGTATGGGTGCGACAATGGTCACTTCTGTTAAGCCTGCTCATTGGATTAAAGCAATGCCAGTGGTAAAACAACGGAAATACTTCTGTCCCAACATGCTCTACGTCAATGAGAAGTTATTGAAAGATATAGCCAATCTCGAGTGATATTGGCGATCCGTGGCCGACTTGACGCTTATGAGAAAATGGATTAACTCAATTGAGGTATTCAGACACCTGGCTCACGCGTATATCAGAGAAAAACGATCCAAGTATAGGTTTTGGTCACAGGTGTAAGCAATGCTATAGTTTGCCATTGAAAAGGGTGATCGGTGTGGCTGAGCAGACATTGCTTAATTGAATAGCGCAGGTACCAGTGAAGCTCCATGAGAAGCCATTAAAATTGTTGGCGAGGCACGGGACAAATGAGGCACGTATCCCAGTCTTTTGCAAGATAAGATGAAAAACACAAGTGTGAGGGCCAGCACGCAAGACATGTAAGCAACGGCCCAGCACAGCGAACAGCCTCACTATTGCGAGTCTCGCCGTCCACCTTCAAAAGTCCTCTTACGGGTTATCTAGTACACAGGATGCACGGCGAGATATAAATCTATTATATCTTTTTTAGGTGATGTTATGGTTTTAAGCTGTTTGTATTGCTCATTTTCAACATGTCATAATTTTTCAAGAATACTAATCTTCGGGTGAATTGCCTGTCATTGTGAAGTGTCATTCCACAATGTCTGGAGGCCTGTCAACTTGGTAGTGGAATTCAGAACACCAGCTGCAGCATAAGCCAACGATGTGGTCTTCGAATAGTATCAGTCAAAGTTCCATCACTCCAGTTGGATGTAAACCTTCAATAAACACTCACCGTGGTTCTCAAGACCAGCAAAGACTCTACCTGCCTGTAGATCTCAGGGTTTTTACCATCATAGATGATACGAATTTCTAGCATGCAAGTCTATATGTGATTAAGCAAATGTTCTATGCATGAGAGGTATTTGTAGAATGAACAAGTGCTTCTTTGTGCCAGCATAGTTAAGTCCCCTATCATGTGACTTTGTAACTGGGTAACAATGATCTTGAACTGATGTAAAATGCTGTGAATTGTGTCAACAACCCTCTAACATATGAAGAGAGACGTTGATCTATGAGTATAGGACGAGTGACATTTCTTCATCCACAATAGAGTTAGTCTTGTTCCGCCCTATCAATTACTCCACTCACGTCAGCTTTTTGTTGTTTTGCTCCATTGATCATTGTGAAATCAGAGGTCCATTGTGTTGGGATGTTGAGAATCTATTCTAATAGCGATCGATACGGGTAGATCCTTGATTGAGCAGCCTGTCAATATTTCTGGATAGGGAGACTATTAGTAAGCAGGATGAAGAAGGGCCTGTTGATAATATACTCAACTTGATCTACGGGGATGCCCAGATGATTCTTCCAATATGGTGAAGCCTCCCATATGGTCCATGCTTCTGCTAACGCCTCAAACTCACTCGATTCGAAGCCTGAACATGTATATAGAATGCCAGTACATCTTATACCACATCGTCCCACATTTGATCACCGGAATTACCGACTTCATCTTCTGAATTGGCAGGCTATGATACTATTGTACTAATGTTCTACTCTGAAAGTTGAGCCACATTCTCAGTTTTGATGTCTTTATTGATCTGATATAGCTTATTGAAATTCAGAGAGTGGAAATTGATTTTGCCGGAGCCATACATTATTTGCTAGATCAGTATGTGAAGAATTGAGGTGCATACCTGATTCATTGTTTGTCAGTAGAAATACACAAGGAAGCTATAGTGATAATGCCTCGACAGTTGCATCCATGCTAGATGCATTATTCATAGTGAGATATCCGATGACATTGAAATTTAGGCTGTAACCTAATAGATTATTGAGAATCTTGTTCTCAATGGTTACCTTTATATGTCAAGCGAGCATACAAATTAAGACGAGCATAATATTGTACCTGTTTCACTGGGTAAAAATTAAATGAGCTTTGACGCCTGGAAAGGGTACATTCTGACGTCATTTCTACATATCTACTATGAAATGTGATGTGCTTCTTGAGATATTTACTGAAAAAGTCATATGTCTGATAACATCGACTTGTTACCTATAACTAATCAAATGAGTGTGTTGACATAGAAAATATGGTCATCATGAACAACAGATTGTTATACAAAATCATTCATCAAATTATGAAGAAGTCAGATGGCCAGAATGAAAGGTTCTCATATGTTATCTAGTCAAAAAATACCAAGTCAAATACTGCTGAATCAAATGAGATGTTCAGCAGAATAGCAGTGGGTAGATCAGCGAGATTATTTTCTCAAAGTCTCAAATACTCCAAAATGTTTTTAGAGAAGGGAAATATCAGTTAACCAGTATAATAAAAGCTACAGGTCTTGGAAAACCTGCCAAAATCTCATGAGATGCGACCTGATTTTGAATACACTTCAATATGACGGCAACAAATGTTGACATGTCTTTCATTTTTACACACAACTTACACATTTTTATAAGAATATATTTTTACTAATGTCAAAAAAGTAATTTTTCTTTCCTCATCTGATATTTATGAGACGTATGTCACGATTTCTATGATTTAATATTGTGACTTAGGATAAAGTAATGTAACTGAATTCAAAGTTTCAACATTTCATTCAATTATACAATCTATTCTGATTAATTTCTGAGTATATTTGTGCAACTTGAATATTTAATAGAAAACAATCATACTAAAAGCAGAAGAAAGAATCGATGGATGGCGCTCAGTCAGTTATAGTCCAATGATTGAAAATGTCTTCTCCATCTATGATTAGAAATGAGTGTGACTCAAATGAGGCATGTAATGTAACATTATGAGGCAAACATAGCTTCATTGTCAGTTGCACATATAATTTTTGAATGAATATAAGTATACAGCATCATTATCCTGCATCTGATTCACAAGGGTGAGGTCGACAAACAATATCATGGCCATATGTCTTCATAGCAACTTTGAGACTGACAAGTCACAATGCAACACTTCTATGTGTGTGTTTCCGGTCATTTGTAACTTTTACCGGCGGATAAGTCCTATCGTTATCATTATATCCGGCGGATGCGTGGCAGTCTGGTCACTGGTCAGACAATTTTCAACCGCCGGATGCCCAGCGGACCGCTGGGATTTTTCCAACCGGCAGATGCGCGGCGGTCCGCTGGGGTCATCCGACCGCTGCGCCCTCCTGATGTCATTGTCATTGCTGCTGCTGCTGCCACTGCCACTGACTCCGACCGTCACATTGTCATTGTCATTGCAGGTGTCATTGACAATGACATCAGTCTGCCACTGCCACCGTCACCGTCACCGTCACTGCAGCTGCAGCTGCCACTCGGACTCACCATCACCATCACCATCCCTCCACTCCGCGATGTCCTCATCAGCGGTCTGAACCGACCTCCATAGAACCTTCATTCCACAGCATTACCGAAAACCACTTCATGCATCACAACTACTAGTAATCCGCACGTTCTGACCATGAAGCCTGCAACCTCATATCCTCTCGCCCCATAAAATACGACGCCCCATAAAGCAGATGTTCGCATCCATGCTCATCCCCTTTGTCTTCCTCACAAAGCGTGAAAGCGGCGGTTTGTATGAACTCGGAGTCTCTTTCATCAGAAACAATGACGTTGTCCGACCAAGTGGTCTCGGCAGTATATAACATCCATAGTCACCATCTCCTCTTCAGAGAGTGACGGAAGCCAAGATCGCGCGTGCTAACATCATACCTACTTTGACATCCTCTCCCACACTCTGACGTCCGAATCATACCACGGGATTCACATACTCGATCACTCACGCCGACCTGCTACCTAGGTAACTTCTACCCAACTCCCAACCCAGTCCAACCCCCTCACACCCCAACCCAGAACCCCCTCATCAACCACAATGTGCCGCTCCCTACAAACCTTCAACCACTGCTACGAGTGCTCACGCACATACAACCACAAGCACCAACTCGTCCCCTGCTCCGTGCGCGCGATCGGGATATCCTGCAATCCATCTCAGCTTTTAAAGCGCAAGCTCATCATCACAAGCGAGAACTGCGGGACGTGCAAGGCTTCACGGTCGGCCGAAGAAGCGTGCCAGCGGGCGCTGTATCGGTGCCAGCCGTTGAATCTGTATGTAGGGAGTAGGAAGCGGATGTCGGCTTTGTTTGATGCTTATAAGTAGGTAAGTTAAGATGGGCTAGTTTTACCAGATTCGTTCTCGTTGTGGAGGTGTATTGGTGCCATCTTGTTTGTGCTTCATACTAGAGATCTCAGGATCAGGACGAGGGGAATGAGGATGAAGACGGGAGGGTGAAGACTAGAGGGTGAAGACGAGAGGATGAGGACGAGAGGGTGAAAACGAGGGGACGAGGATAGGACGAGAGGGTGAAGACGAGGGTGAAGACGAGCGGATCCGGCCGGATGAGGACTGGTCAGGATAGGCCAGTCAGGACGAGATCAGGACGGATCTGGACGAGTTAGGATTATGACGAGCGGAGGAGGAGGAGTCAGATCGAATCACTAACTACCAAGAACCTACAAGAACCCGGCCTTCAACAGCCAGGAGTCAGAACCTGCTCAGTTGTTGAATTGGGACCTTGACTGATTCCTCAACGGTGCTCATTTCGCGGATCTACACATCACCCACGAGCAGGGCGAGTGATAAGTACATAGTTCATAACGTAACCAAATCTTGACCAAAGCATGACCAAGCCCAGTAAATAAACACAAAGTAGGTGCATGCACGTAAATATCTTCATCGATCCATCGACAAAGAACCCGACTCCTAAGTCAACAACATTGATTCCCTGCAAATCGAAGGCCGTCTATGAATCTATCAATCCCAAGAAGAACACCGGGTATCTAAAATCAGGCATCAAACAAGAGACATTGCACGCGTACGGCTTTGAATTTCAAAATCAGTACCCGTTCCCTCGCCACTGTCACCTGTCCACCTCTATCAGCGTCGGCGTTGATATCTAAGTAAAGCCAAGCCAAGGGCAATGCTCGCTAGGTAACCACGGTCATCTCATCCAAACTCAGGAGCTCATCCAACGCCTGTAAACACAACAGACATGCACCCATCGCCTTCGCATTTCCTAGTAAAACAAAGTCGCAGCATAGCTCAATATCCTAGACTTGACCGGTAGATGCTGAATCCAAATCGTGTGATATCGTCGTGTAGGGAAGTCCATAGGCTCACACAAGCATCCCGTCCCACTGCTGAGGACGAGAGGTCATTATGACGATAGATAGACAGCAGCATGATCCAACCCACGGCATGAGTCATTCCGGAGACGGAGCATATCGTCAGGACCTCCCGTCGTCACCCCCTTGTCATCGCGAACGCGCGTCCAACAGACACCCTTATCCCCGATTCGAATACGTCCGCGAAGGATTCCTCCTCAAAAAGCTCGGCCGATGCTTAAGCTGCGTTTCCTGCTGTTTAGCAATAATCAACTCATACTGGGAAATCATAGTCGGATTCTCAATAATCTCCTCCGTAGTATACACTCTCTGCTCAAGGCCAGGGAATCTAGGTATTTTCTGCGTATAGTACCGTGCCAACTCAGCGGCGGGCATATGCGCGCCCCAGATCTCATAGAACGGGACGGAGCGAATATCCGCCACCTGCAAGCTCTGCGTGCCCAGGACAGCGTCCCAAGCAGCCGAAACAACGCTGTGGACAGCCCGGGCGTGATTCGGGTCGACGTTCGACAGTACGGTCGACGGGACGTTGCTCTGGCTCTTATTAGGCGTCTGGAGCGGGATACGCGGGATCTTGTATCCATCGTTCAATCCCTTAAGCATCATCGAGTTCATGACGGCATCAGTCGTGAGGACGGAGATAGTAGAGCAGAGCATCCTCAGGACCTCCTCAGCAAACGGCGGCTGGATTTTCTTCTCGCAGAACGAGATAGAAATCTCGACATCGTTTTTATTCGGACCGATGGTCTGCACGAAGAAATCCGAGTCCTCATGGCTCAGGCCCATCATCTCAAGCGTGCAGGTCGCCTCGCCGATGGAGAAGTTGAGAGACTTGTACCGCTCTGTCTGTCTCTGGTGATGGACGACCGTACTGAAACGGGTCCAAGAGGGCCAGGCAGTGCAGTTGTGAATCACATCAGCCGTCTGCAGGTTTTCGTAGGGTATGCTAGCAACGTATTGACTCTGGATATTCCGGAAATACTCAATGGGAGCCACAGGGAAGTCAGGGACTTTGATCCGCACGGGAATCACATTGCCCTTGGGTCCAACCACACTGGAGATAGTCTGCCCATTAGCCAGGCTGAGATGTCTACCCTCGACCATCTGACCGAACACGACGTCGTCCGTGCCAGACAGGTTCGACAAGACAATGGACCACGCGCCCTTGAGGATCGCTTCGAAGGGAATGTCGAAATTCTGCAGAGAACTGATCGTGACTTTTTGCTGCAGCATCTTCGGACTCGAGTTAGCGACCGGCAACGAGGGTTGCGAGAAGACCTGGGTGATCGATGCGCCCTCGAGCAGAGAGCGCCAATATTCCGTCGCTTCGCTGGCGTACGTGGACCGCACCGCTCGAATGACCTCGCAGAATCCGGTGCTCGGAGTGACGGGGCCGGTTTGCTGGTAGAAGCGGCCGAGGTCACGCACCAGAATAGGGATGGACAGATCATCGTACTGGGCACGCGACAGTTGCATGATGAGGATGGAATTCCTTCCGGCATCGAGGAAATGGAACTTGGTGATAGGTCTCCGAAAGTCGATAGGTTGCCTCTGTTCTCGCTTGATGAGTCTCGTGGCGATGTTCGGCAGTCTCCAGCCCTTGCACTGGTACCGTAGGAACTCAGGTCGGTACGATCCTAGGACCGTCTGATACAACTGCCGGTTCTGTGAGACAAAGGCTGTGCGTAGGATGGGGTGGGCTTTGGTCAGCATGAAGCATGCATTTTCGAGCTTGTGCCAGTCCAAATATCCCGTCGCCGTCAGCAAGAAGTAGGACACGTTGCCCCGGGCTTGCAGCATGGCAGACTCCACAAACATAGTCTGAAGCGAGGACGCTTCGGCGACGTCCTCGATGACGCTCCTGTCCGAGGAGAGCTTTGGTCCAGTGGCCGGCATCAAGCCGTTCGACGATGTCGGCACTCCCTGGACGGAGGTGGCGATGGGGATCTGGAAAGGAGCAAGCCCCTTACAGAGTTCCGATAGGGTCTTGTTTCGAAGAATATCAACAATAGAGACATCAATACCCCTTTGGCGACACATGACAACAAGCTTATGACCCGATACGATGTCGCCGCCCAAGGTCACGAACCCATCATTAGCGCTAATAGATGAGCGGTCTTCGATGCCGAGAACCTGCGCCCAGAGAGCCCGCATCTGATGTTCCTCTTGCGTCAACGACAAAGATTCCTTCGAGTCGATGACCTGAATGCTGTGTTTATTCTCGCATTCGCAGAGACCTAGAAGCTGCTGCCGCGACAAACCAGCCGTCAGCCTCTGAAGACTCCGTCTATCCAATCGTAAAGACGGCGTCAACGGCAGTCTCCGGACAGGGATATAAGCCAACGGAATACCTAGAGTCGCCTCTCCCAAAGCCGAGTTAACAGTCTGCTTGAAGTAAAACAGTCTCTGCCGCGTCGCATTGTCAATATGTGTGATACCTTGGGGCGGCTCGATAAAGTCATCGCCCAGTTCCACGAAGACCTTGAGGATCGGGGTCGAACTCGTGTCCTTGAACACCACCTTCTCGACCATGACATCAACTTCTCGGTCAATACACCGACGAATCTGCGACTCGACGTCGGAAATACTGAAGGGTTTCCGCCCCTTGTCCTCGCCTCTCTCAACCTCCGGCGTGACAAACTCGATCTCACCCTGTTCCCTGTAACGCACCATGCGACCTGTCTTGAGCAAGTGGCTGGCCGAGTGCTCGAGGAGAGACTGTGCTCGGTCACTGCTTTGCTTTATGAGAAGTTCAATATCCAGATTGACCAAGTCGAGCCAACTAGCGTTAGCGAGTGTCGGGCCGCCGATGACGAGCTCTCCGACTGCACCCACGGGCATAAGCCGGTTGTGATCCTCCGGGCTCACGATCCAAAAGTTTCCGCAAAAAGGGTTACCAAAGCTTGGCAGAATCGAGGAACCGGTCAGCTCTGTTGCCGAGAGTCCAAGCGGACAAGCCTCTGCAGAACCATAGACAAGGATCACCTTCGCTTTACCTTGCCACTGCGAATACACCTCCACATCGAGCTGCGTATCACGGAAACAAACCACTGCAATATCTGGTAGGGCCTCCGGATTGATCTTCCGTGAGAGCGGCGGTGTGAGATGCGTCCAATTGACCCGCATACGCTGCGCGGCAGCTGTAAATCCCACGACCCTCTCAGAGGACTTAGGGATACAGACGCAGCCCCCATTGACGAGAGTAGTGAAAATCTCAGACAATGAGACATCCACTCCATAGCAGGAAAGCTGCATTACTCGACTGGAAGGGTTGATCCGAAGCGTCGTGCCTTGACCAGTGCAAGCCGTGGCCAAGGCTCCGTGGCTGTAAGAGACGGCCTTGCAATGATTAGAACTAGTGAGGCCCAAGAGAATGCAAGCAACGTCGTGCGGCTTGGTTGGCACCGGAGCTCGCAGCTCAACGGCCTGCACATACAGCGACGTGATGTTCTGCTCGTTGATGGCGAGAGTACGGCAGCCTGAGCGTTCAAAGTAGCCCCTGACACTGTCCGAGGCGAGCACAAGACCGCGCTGAACAGCTTGCACAACACAGGGGAAAATATCCGTAGTCTCCGCGTCGATTGGGATCAGGACACCACCCATCCTAGAACGCGAAAGCACGGAACAAGTCAGCAAGATCAGACATGGCAACAGGTAATCTTCTAGTCGGGAAATTTGGGCGATATACTCACATAAGAACAGACAACATGGCCACTATAGTCCACCGACTCTTGTCCGCAACCACGGGCACAGGCATCTGATGTCGAACACCAAGGTTAAGCATATACCGAGAAAGACCCATAGAATACTTGTACAGCTCAGCATACGACAACGACCCATCAAATCCACAGACAGCCTCGATGTCAGGATTCCTATGTGCCTGCGCAGCAATCAACGCAGGAATGTGTTCGTTCTGCACGTCGATCTGCGGCATGCTATTCCACGCCAGGATCTGATTGTGGTCATTGATAGTGAACAAGTCCGACTCCTTGACGGTCGCGCTCGGACTCTCGAGTATGGTTTCGACGGCCTTCCCGAGCACATGGCCCACAGTGATAGCCTGCTGGTTAGCGAAGATGCGGTGTCCAAGGACGACGGTCAAGCCTCCATTGCGGGTGCTAAAATCGACGTTGATATCGTACTCGGAGGCCTGGATGGAACTGGTGTGAAGAAACTTGTTCTTCGGGTGACTTTGGCCAGCCATGTCTTCATATCCAAAGGAAACACAGGTATTGAACAGTCGCTTGCCCTTTGTGTCGAGCTCATGCTCAATCACGCTCATGGGTACATGTTGATATTGCAGGGCTTTCTGGTGCTCGACCTGGGCATCTCGAAGGAGTTGGACAATAGTCTGCTGGGCAAGCACGCGCATCCTACAGACGAGGACCCTCGAGAAGGGGCCTACTGCGCTCTCGAGGCCGGCGATAGGCAGATCCCTTCCTGACGTGCGGTATCCGAAACACACGTCTTGCGTCCCGAGATACGTTCGTAGTAGAATCCCCCACGCGACACGGAGTATCGTCGACTTGTCGACTTTGTAGAACCGTGCAAAATCGTGTAGCCGCTGGAGTGGAATCTGTAAGTCTATCTGCGTCGTCTGCCACTTCGTTGTATCGGCGATCCCAGAGGTAAGTCGAGGAAAATGGGTTGGTTGGACATTCAGCAGTTTATCTTTCCAGAACTGGGAACTCGACTGTGACAGTTTGAGGCGCTCGTGATACTCAGGGAAGGAGACTATCGTGGCGGTGGTGTCTATGCCGTTGAAATAAACCTGCTGGAGCTCATCAAAAAGGATAGCAATGCTCGCAATCTGTTCGAATAGTTAGGCAAGTCCGCAAAGTTGACAAGGCAAGGAATGACTTACATCGCAGATGGCCTGGCTAACTTCAAGCCTCAGGTATGCCTTGCCCATAGTCTGGCAGACAATAAGTCTGTGCCAGCCGTCTTTGAAGAGCAAAGGGGGGACCCTCCCAATAGCCGCCATGGGGCCCTCGATCTCTTCGCTCTCAATGAACAGCATCTTCGGGGAGTGATTCCGTAGAATAATCTGATCATAGAGACCTTCTTTCAACACGCTGGGTGAGAAAAAGGTTCGCATGGCCGGATGGCTATTGGTAACGTGATTCCAAGCATTGCAGATACGTGGCGTATCCAGCGCTCTGCCGACGGTAGAGAGCTCGTATGTGACCTCAGCAAGCGAACTACCCGGCAACAACGACTCATGAACCAAGACGCACTGCTGGTACGCCGTCGCAGGGAAGACGTTTTCAATGTTACTCGTGCTGAGGTTCAGTTCAGGGAGGATCTCGCGATTCAATCGATTCAATCCCTCCGGCGTGACTCCGAGATAGGGGACGTCTGACATGGAAAGGCCCGGCGCATAGTCCTTTAGCCGACTTATGGACTGGCGCAGGACTCGTTCATAGTTACGAATCCAGGTCTGTATCTCGTCGCGATGCTTCGAATCCCTATGATGCAAGAACGTGAGCTTTGCTTCCCCCTCTTCCATCCAAACGGATACCTCAAAGATGGCGATTCTACCGACCGACGGTCCGACATCCGCAGTCTCAGATCCCATCTTTTTCCCAGGAATATCCAGTTCCTCAAGAACAGCGTTCCGGCTCTGGAGACGGCCCAGAGCGCCAGCGTATGCGAAGACGATCTCAAGAGGGCAGTGAGAAAAGGAGAAAGATTCCGCAGACGATGCGTCTATGAGATTGGCAGTGAAGTGGGACAGGCTGGTCTTTGCGGCAGCCCGGCGCGCATCTTTCACGCGACTGGAAATCGAAAAGACGTCGTCCGTCGGCGACACATCGACAACCAGGGGGAACAAGTAAGTAAACCAACCCACGGTCGACGATATATCTTGGTTGACGTCCTGTGCGGCTCGCTGTTCCTGATTCCAAAGTATGGGCGCCGACCGATCCCTGAATGTCTGTGCGAACGAGAGCAAAAGGGCAGACATGAAAATGTCGCATGAGTCCGTCTTGAGCTCCCTATTAGCTTGCTCCAGCACAGATGTGACCTCGGACTCCAGTGTAAAGCCGAACGCAACGGTGCTGCCGTACGTGTTGAGCGTATCCTTGACGCCCCAGTATTCCCAGTTGCGCTCCGGCAGCTCAAACGAAAGCCCAATCACATCGGTCGTTGTCTGTACGCGGTGCTTCTGGTGCAGCGTCCATTCCTTGAACGTGAGAGAATGACCGGACGCCAAATGGCGATCGATGAGGAATCTCTCTATATCATCAGCAATGACCTGCCATGACTTGAGATCCACAACAAGGTGGTGGGCGACCAAGTAGAGTAGTTGATAACCATCTTTGGTATGGAAGTGATGGGCTGCAAAGATGGGGCCATGCTCAATGTTGATGGACAGATGAGCCTTCGTGACGACGGACTCGAGTTCTGTGTTAGTACTGTTATGGTGCGCGAACTGGTACGAAGTGGGAATAGCCGGCTCGATCGACTGCCACCAAGAGCCGCCGGAGAAGCGAAAACGGGCTCGTAGCATCTTGTGATGGGCTACAACGGCCTCAACGGCCAGTCGCAGATCCTCGACGCTGATGCTCTGTTTGATGCGCAGGAGTATGCTCTGGTTGAACCGATAGTCGCCATCACTCGTTTTCCTCCGCGTCGTATCGTTGCCCATCGGTGTGTGGAAATAGAGATGCTGCATCGGCGATAAGTCAAACATCTCGCTTGCGGATTCTTCCGAGTCGTGCGTGTTCGTCGCCTCGGGGTTCGTGACTGTGGCTAGTTGGCTCAAGCTCGACGCTTCCAATATATCTCGAGCTTCCATGACAATCCCCTGCGACTGAAAATAGCCGGCGAGCGCTTCTGCCGCACGGGAGTCCCCGCCGAGATTCGCAAAAGACATATTCATGCCGATGTTGTCTTTCTCGACCCTCAGAACCCTGCTCACAGCTCTGGAAAGACTCCTCTCGAACGGCGTAGACGGCTTTCTCAGTTCCCCCTTGGATTCAATTGACATGATGCGCCGGTACAGGTCATCGTTCACATTCTGAATCCAAGTCTGTAGTCTTCTGCGATGGACCTGACCTTCGCTATCCAGGGGCATTTTCTCCAGGACGATCCAGACACCGGGGATACATTCGGGCGCCACTTGCGCCTCGACAGACCTCCTAATCGCGGGCAGATTCTTAGAAAAGTAGGCATTCTGCAGTTTGATGTCGTCGTCGTTGGCGCTCGAGGCGCTGCTGCCTCTGCTGCTGGTGCTACGGTGGCTACTATGGCTCGGAGCCGCGGGTCCAGAATCTGACAAGGTAAGTAGAGTAACGAGCTGGCCCTCGAAAAGTCCAGCTTTAGGATTCACCACAACAGCTCTTGATACACGGCTGTCGAACGCCAGAGTCTTCTCAACATCACCACGTAGCCCGCGCACAGCTGTAGGCTGGAGGGTTGGCGCACCGGTATTGTACTGTCTCGATCCCCAATATCTCGAACTCCTGGCGCTGCTGTCTGTGGAGCTGACATCTGGTGGACTGGCAATCGATGACATCCTCGGGTAGCCAGAAGTCGAAAAGGAGCGCGGCGGATAGTTTTCTCGTTCAACAAGCATCTTATCGCTGTGGTCTGCCCTCGTCTTGAGGGGCACAACGAAAGCGTCGTGACCTACCGTCATGCTTTGGGCCGTCACGGGGTTCCAATCGGTTTCTACGCGCAGGTGACTGGGGCCATCCATGCCACGGTTGATAGCAGACATAATCGGGATGTCATTCAGGGGTCTCGGTGGTTCAGTGGCAAAGGGTTCGAACCCGTATGTAAAGGGGTTTTGACTAATAGCAGTAGTAGCAGCTGGGATAGTAGCGGGTAAGGTATGGTATGGTTGGGAAAAGGGAGATACTGAGGAACCAGAAGAGTTGTTTCGGTTGAGACGCTCAGAGACTGCAGTGGCTGGGCGACGCATGAAACTCGGCGGTGACAACTCGGGCAACCCGCCGTACCTGTCGTGATCGTAGACTTCCTTTTCGCTGTGCATAACATCATCGCCATAGCCATCATCGTCGTCCTCGTCCTCGTCTTCGTCCTCATTATCGTCTTCATCTTCATCGTCATCTCCATCGTGGATCCACGGCTGGCCGTGATAAAGATGAGATGGTTCGTTTGCAAAAATTCCAGAAGTCTCAGCAACGGGCCTACTCAATTCTGCCGTGTCTTGCTGATCTATGTACGCCGGCGCTGGAGCATGCGACGCCAGCGAAGAGAAGCCGAATGGCCTGGCTTCCTGGCCCAGTCTGACGTCGTGTCCATCTTCTGTTTGAGGGCGGCCCCGAATAGCAACAGAGTGTGTGGACGTATCAAGTCGAGGTAGAGCTGACAAGGTAGGCCACGCCGGACTGGCCATACTGAGAGGGTATTCGCGTAGGTGTACAAGACATCAACAGACTCCAGTCAAGGCTCAGTGAACGGGTGACATGCTTCAGATCAAAGTCGACCGATCAAGGTACTTGTGGCCCCCAGCAACATATGGCATGTCAAGGCGACAACACAAAGGGGGTCAACCTGGCGGGCTTCTCTCAGCGCACACGAGCTGGACTTGAAGCTGTAACCCCTTACCTACCTGGCCTTCGACCTACAACGGTAAAGCAGGAGTTGCTTATGAGAGCTTATGTGAGCTTGGGGGCGGGATCAAGATGACAAGAGGCGAGAGTGAGTGTGAAGGCACCTAGTCCGTGTTACAAAGTAAGTAGAATTCTGGGCATACGGATGACCGTACCAAGACGTGATGTGCCAGTAGGTAGTAATTGGTTAGATATGTAGGGTAGAAGGTGAGCAATGGGATGAATTACGCGGTATGAGTAGAGTAGAGAAGGAGGCGAGTGTGTTTCGTAACTCATCTAGGACACAGGATGCTTGTGAAAAGACCCCGGCAGGAGAAGGTCCGCCTTCTCGGCCTACCGATGCGTGAATATGGGCAATATTACCTACCTGGTAAGTGAAGGACAGAAAGTACGAAGTACGGCCGAGTAGCGCAGGCAAGTGTATGTATCTGTAGGTAGCATACAGTACGATGTTCCTAGTGTAGCGCAATCTAGGGTAGCGTCTGCGCATGTAGGTAGCGCACAAGGACTCGACGAGGAGGCGGTGGTAACTCGACAACTCGCCTTATTGCTTAGTGGAATACTGCAAGCAGTTCAGGCCGTCTGGAGGTGAGCACGAAGTGCGGGATAATCCGTGTTCCGTGGGTGAAGCAGGACGAGTAGGAAGTTAGGTCGAGCACCAAGACGGCAGCCTGGCGTAGGGATTACTGCGTAATACCCTATGGCATTGTTCAGGCATGTATTCCGTCGTAGCAGTACGTGAAAGCAGGGGGCTTCAGGAAGGGCGCGGTTTTCTGGGTCCCCAGATTGGTCTGGGTGCCAGCCAGCCAAGCTGAACCACCCGTACTAACAAGGTACCGTAGACAAGCCAATGAAGCATGGCGATTCTGCGCGCTTGAACTTGGCATGTCTCCGGGTGCGCAGCAAGTATCGTAGGTCAATATGTACAGCATATCTGGTGGAGGTGTCAGCAAACCCCTACCGAGTCCGACCGAGTCCGGGCCTTGGAACTTCTCGACAAGTTGTTGTTGGAATATGTTGGAATATCGTTGACAATGTGCCGGTGTTAGTGTATGCAGCCAGGTTACAACACGTGTAGGTACTTCCTTCGCCCCTACGGATACCCTACCTACACTAGGTAGGGAGTGGGTAGATACTGCGATGACCATCTAGGATCTTACTTAGTACAGATTCAACTACGACCTACGTAGGTAGGTCGACCTCTCGTAGTGTGAACAACAGAACGACGATGCTGGGCAGCGTTGCGCTAGACGGCAGTAGTTCGACAATCTTCGTATTCAGCAGCCTGGAATCCGTACTCGTAGATGCGGCTCCGGACGACTCACGACTGTGTTTCGTAGGAGACTCGAGCAGGTGAACAGAGCAATCATCCGTACCTGTACTCGTACAGGATGCCGTGAGGGCACCCGAACAGTCCGGACCGTGAAAGAAGCACACAGAATCCATCCTATCTACGTAGGATTCCGTAGATGTCATTGTGAACTTGGAGGTGCTAATCCGTAATCCGTAATCCGCACATATGTCGGTAGTGTGCCGGTAGTTCCCAAGGGAACGGCCGAGGTAGGTAATCCGTAATAAAGTCCTTCACCCACAGAATGATGAGGGTGCAGCAAAGACGGGAGATGGAGGGCGAAGTGGGTTGGCGGGCGTCTTAGGTATCTGCCTCTTCCGGTTAGGCGGGTATTCTGGTCTAAGTACATAGGTGTACCTAGATGCATGGACGGACCAAACACCGGCTTACGGGGGAAATACATGTGCAAGGCACTGCCTGTGTCGAGACCCAGCACGTGTGCCTCAGGGGTCGTGCCGGCCAGGTTACTAACTGTGGAGGGGAAGCCACGTTCACCTTTTCAACTGAGATGTTGTTTCATATCCAGAGTCCTCTGAACCTGCCTAGGTCCTTAGAATTTTAGGGAGTTATTGAACACCAAGGAAGAGACAAAACACGTTGTCAAGGTGTATCTACCACACTACAGTTTAGATATCGAAAGAAGAGTCAGCAGATCGTCACATGCAGAAACGCTGTCCATGACCATCGTGACTCTGCCCACGAATACTAGCCCGCTTCATTACCCACATACGGTAACGGATTACATACCAACATCTTCACTTGCCTGTTCCGATATCGTCCACCGCCCTGTCATCCTTACCTGATGCCGACAAACACAAAAGCGAAAACTGCAGCTCTCTTGGATCGTTCATGAATACAAAGCTCCCCATCCGTCGCGTCTTCTGGAAAGATATATTTTAGATGCACTGCCAGTCACTACTACCTAATACACTAGGAACCGTTCTTCCACTTACATTCCCCCCATGAAAAAATGCCCCCAGAAAACCCCTCCCATCTTCTGCTGCCAACGTCACCGTATGTGATGTGACGTGACAGACAGCCATCACTCTTGTTTTGTGACACATGTCCCCTTTTTTCATTGTAGGCCACTTATTGTACAATTTGGGTCGTCGTCTAAAACGTGATAGTGACGTCTAAACCCATACGCCTATAGTACAAAACACCAACGTCCTCATAGACATGACATGACATGACTGTCCTTCCCATCCCATAAGCATTACATGCATGCATTATACGCATCGCCTGTAAGACATGCCACCACAGGGGGTTACGACGGTGCCTCAGGCCTCGCGCGACATCAACAGACTTCATAGCAGCTTCAGCCGCTTCGTGGGGCTAGTCGGTTCCTAGAGAACGACCTCATCCTCGTCTGGTTCTTCGATGCTCATTCTACGAGTAGCCTCGTGGGTCGTCTTAATAACGGTGCTGGTGGAGTGATCGTACGCCGGCTCGCCTGCTGGCTCCGTCACGCCAGACACATCTTCACTCTTGGGCTTCTCCCTCTCCTTCGAGCCGAATGGCCAAAGGCTTGTGAAGGCGGAGGCCTTGGAATTGTGGGCTGGCGGGTGGACGGGTAACGGCTTGACGATGACGCCCGTCTTGTTTTGCTCACTGCTCTTGTCCGTCTCGGGTATGGCAAAGTCGCCAAAATCGTCTTCATCGTCTTCCGCTTCGGCCCGGTCCTCTCCATCAGACTCGGAATCATCACGACCGTCTCCGAATTTCTCTTGGTTCGTCCGTATCGTATTGCGCCACCAGCTGCCGCGCGAGGCTCTCGATCCCCAGGGGTCCGTGTTGTCCCCCTCTTCAACAATCTCGTCGTCACTCTCATCATCCACACCATCTTCACAATCGTCCTCAAAAGGGTTTCGGAGTGGTTTGTCCGAGTCTTGGCCCCGCTTCACTTCTTCCGACTCTTCACTGCTCTCGATCCCGGCAGACTGCGCAGACGTCGTGGCCGCGTTCTTATGATGCATAGCTAGTCGTGCAGCTAGTTGCAGCCGGGCACGCGAAGGTGGGATGTTTAGCGGCGGGGGCGGTGGAGGCGGCGGAGGTATCGACGGAGGATCCATGGACGAGGACGAAGGATTTAGTGAGTCTGTATAGGTGCGAAACTATGACGGTATCAGTCGCGACTCCCCATCGTATCGAGTGCTATGCAGCATTTCCTAGGCTTCTGACAGGCAAACAGGAAAATGTAGCAAGGTCGACGACACCAATTGACCAGGTGCTCGGTCGTGAACCGCTTCGGCTGTAAGGCAGGAAACAAGAGGCTAATGGTCACTTGACCCCAAGCGCCTGGTCATGGATGTTCATTACGCCCACTACAATGTTGATGTGAAGGAAATGGGGTCACTAACCTCGTGATTTACATCCTCGTCATCTTCCGGCTCATCGTCATCCTCATCACTGGAACTTCCAAACCCAGAGCCCGAAAGGAGGCCAGAGCTTATGCTGAAAGGCCCGAGACTGCTGCCACTACCATGGTCCTGCAAATCCATCGTATTGCTGCCACCGTTAAGGCCAGCTTCGGCTAAGGCATTGGATCCGGTACCAGAACCGCCCCCTAGTCCAAGACTAGAGATTCCCATCCCACCAAGATTGCCGCCCATTTGACGACTGCTGAGTGCCACTTCCGGTCGCACACCACCAAGAACGGCATTGTCCCGCTCGCGAGTCTCTGCCAAGGCGCCTTCGACGTAGTTGACCCAGTCCTGGCTCATGACACGGTCCACCACTAGTTCGGATAAAAGCTCAGGGGGGTTTCGTTCCGTGAATTTGACAACTTCCTCCGCAATCAAGGTCAGATGTCCCATGTAACCCATTCGCGTCTTGCTCTCGGCCTGAGACTTCTCGCTGGCAACTTGGCCATTAATGATGGCGTTTGTGACGTCTGCGGCTTCAAATAGGGATACAGCAAGCGTGGGATTGAATCCTCGGTCCATGGGCCCATTGAATACTTGTTGTACAATGTCATAGACGACGTTGTGTAGGAAGTTATTCCAGGGATATCGGAAAAAGAATGACTAGACACAGCACGTTAGACCACGGGGAGAGAACACGAGTACAAGGCAGAGTTTACCAATATGGTGGGGACAACATTGTTATTGACGAACTGCATCTTCAAGAAATCACCGACAACAGGATCATGCAAGTCTCCCGGCGTTTCTTGACTTGCTGCATCTAACTCTGTTGTCTGCTTTTCTGACAGAATCTGGTCGTTCTGAGGCGGCGAGATGATGTCTGTGTCCGGGGCAACAGAGCCCATCTGCGCAACCTCAGGAGCTTCCGTTGCAACAATCCCGCTGGCTTGCACCGAGTCAGTCTTAGTCGCTTCGTCCGCTTCGGACTTGGTATTTTCTGCAGCTGACGTGTTAGGCGGTACGGCCGACGATTCCGGTGATGCTTCACTGTCGCCTAACTTAGTTTCATCGCCAGAAACCAGACTATCGTCGAGCGTAGGGGGCACTTCATGAGATGCAGAAAGCTGGCTTGTCAAAGCCGGGGCATCCAGAGAGATGCTGCCAGCATCTGACTCCAGTTTCGCCGGATCTATCTCCGCCTTCGGTGTTTTCTTAGGCGACAACGGAGCTACGAGTAGCTCGGGCATCTCGAAGTGACGCTCATCCACACTTCCATCCTGAAAGTTCAGACGCGGTGAACTGAGTGGTTCATCGACAAAATCATCTTCTTCCTTATCAAGGAACGAAGCGGTCGTGGTGGCGCGAATTTCATCCTCGGCTTTTACAAACTCGTGTGATGTATCCTCCATCATTTCACCGCTTGATGTCACCTCCTCGAAGCCGTCATCGTCGGATGCATTCATGACCTCAAGTCGACGGTTGTCATCGGGCGAAGAATGACGAGCGCGCATTGTGAGATCATCGGAAACGGAAGGCACTTCTTCGCCGCGAATCGCGGTAAGGCGCCCATCAAGACGGAGGCGACGTCGCTCATCGTCACGGTGTGCGATGAGCTCCTCTGAGCCAGGTTCGTTGAGCAGCGCCATGTTACTGCAATGTAGTAACTCAGCCATAAGCTCGCAAGTTTTGAACCGATCAAAGCCCAGTGGCTCAATTTTGTCACCGAATGTGGAATCTAGTCGCTGCTTCTGGGCGGGCGCATTCAAAACAAGAGTCATGAAATCGGGCACATGTTCAGCGAATAATCGCAAAAGAGTACCAAGGTAGATGGGATCGCGGCTGGAGGGCAGAATATTCGCGCCCGTGCCCACGTCAGGGTCGTAATCAGAATTGTTCTTTCGAATCACTTCAATAATGATGCCAACTCCAACGGTGAGCGGATTCCCTCCCCCAAGCATGTACTTGATAATTTGTTCCACGCACGGCCTAGAGACAAGCTGTCGAGTAAGCTCATTGGGGCCAATGCAGGCCTGCTCGTTCTGTGAAGCGTTGGCGGAAACGGTGATGATGGCCTTGATGAAATCACCTGCAGCGGTTTGCGTGGCCCAACTATGCTCAGGGCCGAGAAAGGATAGAAGGGCAGGAATGATATCCTTGGTATAGAGCCACTAGGGGGTAGCAAGAGAAACATGTCAGCGAAGAAGAACGCAGGAGTGGGTGGAAAGACTTTGCGTACCTCTACAATACCCTGACCGTCCTCAGTCCTCTCAAGGCTAATGATTTTGAGCAAAAGATCCATAACCATAGGGCAATCCACGTGACGTAGCATATCAGGCACGGCATCATCGAGAGACTTGAGCAAATCCAACATGTCCTGCGTCTTCTTGTCGAAAAGCGACTCATTGACCTTGGTAAAATAGCTAGCCTGGAGGGGATCGAGCGGGGCGGGCCGCTTGAGGAAGGACCAGAAGTTACTCAATAGAGAGCGGTTCTCCATAAGTGACTCGTATACAGACCAGTTGTCGGATGACAGTACCTCTGCGGCCACATAGGCGTATCGGTTGCGCTTCTTCTCCACTTCGTCTTCATCGTTACCGTCGCTGGTGGACCGGGATGAGGCGCGGGGACGGCCGAAGGCTAAACCAAGAGACCTGCCTTTCTTATTGGCATCGTCATCATTGATATCCTCTTCGGGATTCTCCACGGGCTCAAGTTTGGGAGCGACGACATAATCGAGAAGCTTCGATAAGACGCGTTCCTGGCGCAGGTATTCGAGGAGCTTCGTATTGTGCGACTTTAATTCTTGGATTAGGTCGCTCTCATCGAGCAAATCTTCCAGCTGGAAATCGGATTTATCGAGAATCGTATCAATAGTGGAGATATTGGCGTAGCCGCCAAACCGCCAAAACATGATGGCGGTATTGTTCTTGTTATCCTGGGGATCCCTATCGTCTCAATTGGCAGTGCTGCTCAGGCCAAGTCGGTGCGCACCGGTGGAGCGATGCGACAGCCTGCTCAGACTAATGCGTAGACAGAAACGAATACGAGAGGCGCTACTCTTCGAAGGACAGGCGAACGAACTGGGCGGAATTGCTGGGTCAGTGCGAGAGAGTCGTGACGTGCCGACCGCGGCATACGAGGGGAATTGTCCCGTCGCTCGTATGCAAGTAGGTGGAAGATAGTGATATCTCGTGTGGGGGGAGGGTATTTATCGTAGCGAGCGGTGGTGACGAAACCCGGCTTTGCAGAGACAGTCAGTGGTTGGGAGATAATTACAGGAGAAGAGAGTAAAGGACAGACAGAAAAAAAGGACAGGGAGGATACGGGAGGAGAGGAGAGTCTCGGTCGGCTTGAAAGTTTGCGATGTGCTACAACTTAGGAGGCGGGCAGAGATAGAATGAATGGATAGGTAAAAGACGTCTCTGACTAATGCTATAGAGAGGGAGATGGCGAGAGGCATGCCCCGGTATGTGGCGATACGTCACAGTACGAATCGTCGGGGGATGTACACGTGTATGGGCAGATGTATGTGCATGTACCTACACGAATATAATATTGGGTCCCTCGCTGTGGACTCGCGACTCGTAAGGCGTGAGCGGCACAAAGCAACGAAGCAGGCGGACGTAAAATTTAGTGGTGGTTGGGAGTGCGCCAGCTCGCAGTTAATCCGTGGCGTGGGGACGATAAGACGGGCTGGGCTGCGGTGCAGGTGATCCGTAGGTGTTTGGTAGGTATTCCGTAGGTATTCCGCGAGAAAATGGACGATGCACGCAATCTGTGGGAAATCTCGAATAGCGTCTGATATGTTTGTGCGGTGCGCTCTCTCTCTCCCTCTCTGAGAGTGTTGCTGTTACAGTTTCTCTTGCCTTCTGCTGGTATTCCCCTGGTCACAGCATAAGCATACCTCGAAGATCGCTGCACTTTCTAAAGGCTACGCTGAAGAGGTCCTAATCCCTATCTCTCTCTCTCCATATGGGGTTTCCAGATAGGAAGACTCGAACCGGCCGAGACTGTAGGTGGGTGGTTGTGGGTTGGTCTGGGTTCGGTCCGCATGCGCTTCTCGGTCAGAAGCATCAGCAGCGACAAAAAGCCGAATCAGTCGAGATGGGTATACAAAGATATGAAGAATACATTTGCGCTGGGGAATAGGAGGTGCATGTAGGCAGAAGGACTGAACGTAGGTAGGCCGATGGAAAGGTGGGAAGCAGAGGAAGTGGACGAAGAAGAGAAAGCGAAAGTCACAGACTCACAGACCAAGAGGCTGATGATGTCTCGGCAGGTACTACCGCCCGTCTACTGCCAATGGAAGGTGCGAAGCCGCAGCAGAAGCACAAGCGCCCGCAGGGCAAGATGATACGTTTGTTACGGATTACGGAATATGCACTAGTCCGATAGCTGCATATATACCAAAGGTTTATGACAATAGACACAATATCCAGTTACCAAGGGCATAGATACACGGATTGCAGAATAAAATGTATCCATGAAGTACCTACGGATTACAGAAAGGCACGGCTGGTGATCAAACGGCGTACCTTAGCTACCGCTTCAGTGGGAAGGACGCTATCGCTCGACCTGTTGGCGAGTGCCCTCATCACCTGGAGATACGGGAGCAAATGGTGAGCACCTCAAACTATGAGACAGGTACCTGATCTGTACCTGATCCGTACTTCGTACAGTGCCCAGAGAAGATTCACACGTGGAGTCACCATTGAAAACCTTCGCTGCGTTCAAAGACAGCGAGCTTCAAAAACCTTGAGACACGTCTGAAATTAATTCGAGACACTTCACGCGTGAACAACACCTCCCATCGAATCGTACGGATTACTATACGATTGTCAGAGTCTGTCGCCTTCAAATCTGGGTTCCTGATGGCGCAGCCAGAGGATAAGCCGGACCACTGGGGCTTGCCGTAGAGTTGATGATGCTTTGTTTGGTGACTACAAGCCAGTTGACACTTGGCCAAACTGATTTCATGCGTTGAAACATCCCGAGCAGTCTTCTGAGAGGTAACGGCAAACCTGAAACGGATGTTGTTCTAGCACGAGTTGAGAGAGTCCACAAACTACCAGGCAGTACTACCAAGTAGTAGGACTTACACAAATGCACTGACGGCATGAGACATGTGAGAAGAACACACGATGAAACCCCCCTTCGCCGGCTGCCATGAATATCATTCTTAAGGAGTCTGCGGGAGAGGAGATCATGTTCGCCAGTATGAAGATTTCCAACATTGCCTTTATATTCTACGCCGTCAGCATTGAGCAACCCCTATTATGTGTGTTCATATACGGGCTCCAAATCTCTGGTTTGCCTCGAAGACTACCAATTTTGGTAATGAGAGGTTCAAGCGGCCTACAGGTGCATAGCCGGTGGTATTCGATTCTACTATCTCCCAATCTCGAGACGAATGGAGGTCACTCATATACCTGATCACGGAAGAAAAGGGAACTCAGCGTATCATGTTCCTGTCTGCAATTATGTATTATGTTTAAACATCATAAGTCAATGCCTAGCAAGAATCCTCGGGCTCATGGATCCCATCTTCTACTGTCAGCTTCGAGACACCACCCTTGAGGGTCTCCAGGGGCGCAACGAACGCCATCTGACTCCAGCTGAAGACGGTATTCTTGCCGCCGAAAACAAACACTTCAAATCGGCCAGCGAACGTTCCATTGATCCAGACTCGGCTGCCTCCGAGAGGGTCTCCTGTGATGGTCAACTCACTTGGTGTCGACACTACAACCGGCTCGTGTGTGGACTGGACGACTCTAAAGTTAGCACAACGACGTCCCTGACTCGACCAAAAGGAAGCAAAACAACATTTATGTACTCCGGGTATACTCACAGTTGTTGCATTGGCCCAGATACGCCCCGGCTCTCCGCTGTCAAACCCGTCCTCTTCCGAAACACTTCGAAGAGGATACTCCCAGCCATCCGAGATGAAGGCCAAACTACCCTCGTCGGATAGCTTCAGGGTCACGTCCGCCGATGAGAGTGTGAACGGTCCGGTCACATCTAGAGACAGGGTGTAGTTCATACCCTTGCTGCCGAGGCCCAGGTGGACAACATCATCCGAGCTCTTACGGGTCCACGAGAAGTCATCAGCATGATTAAGCAGGTTCCTGTCGAGGTTCTGGCCTGGGGCTCGCGACGCCAGGTAAGTGATGGAACTGTCGATCGTCAAGGGTTCAACGGCAGGACCTCGACTTCCACTCCAGGCTCTCGCAGCAACAAGGGGGATTCCGCGTCGAATGCTGTAGTACGCTTCCAGCTGCGTGCTGGCATCGGGTCCGTTGTCATTCCAAGCAGCGAGAATGGCACCCTTGTTCCCGCGGGCCCCGTTAGGGAGCTGCTCTGTCAAGTTGACCGGGTTGTAGAGCGCCGGCTGCCACTGCCATCCTGGGCGGTCTGCAAAATTCAAGATGCGTGTTTCGTTGAAGAAGACAGGATACGGCGCCGGCGCCACAGGCACGTGGTCGTTCTTGATGCTCAGATAAGCCCACCAGTCTTCCGAGTTGATCAGGTCGTAGCCGCCGGCTTGGAGAGCCACCGGGTCCGATTGACCGTACTGCCAATGCTGGGTAATGATGTCTTTGTCAATCGTGAGGTCCTCGGATGGCTCAAAGGTTCCCCAAATTCTGGTACTCTTTCCCGATGTCTGGCGAATGAATTTTGACATCTCATTCACGAAGGAGATGTAGTCATCTGCCAGCGTCGCATCATATTCGTCGGCACCGATATGTACCTCTCTAGTATGAAACCACGGGAGATACTCTTCCCAGATCTTCTTGACGGTGGGGATGCTGTCAGGATGTGTCAAGTTAAGCAGGTCCTTCGCAGACAGGGCAAGCTCCGGCTTCCACTTAGTTATGGACAAGCAGTGTCCAGGGGCCTCGATCTCCGGTATGATGGTGATACCCCTCGCGGCGCAATGTTGCTGAAGATCATCGAAATCGGCACGCGTCAAGGTCTCATTCCGGCGCTGAACGAGAGGCTGGAGTTCTTCGCTCTCAGGGCGCAAGGACCATTGCGAGTAGACGTCGAACCAGGTCTCATTATGGCCACGACTCAGGGGGTAATTGTCGCTCGTATGATAGTGGAACTCGGACATCTTGAAGAACGACGCGTAGGTACAGAGTTCCTTCAGAAATGACGGTGCATACCATTTCCTCCCCGCGTCGAGCATGTAGCCACGCGTGGCGTAGGCAGGGGCATCGGTGATGCGGGATGCCGGCAACTCAGTCCAGTTCGCGAGCATCGATTGCTGGAGCAGGGTCCGAGTTCCCCACCACATACCCCGAGCACCAGAACCGCTGATAACAGCGCGACCGTTGGCGATGTCCAGCTCATATCCTTCCTCCGTTCTTTCTCCGTTCTCATAGGAAAACGAGGCTGGGTTCCCATGAAACTCTTGTAGAATGATGCCAGAAGCATGATTCGCCTGTCCAGGAGGGACAACTTCCAGTGTCCAATGTTTCCCCGATGCTTCGTTCAAGTCCTCGATAAAAACGCGTGCGAAGTCCAGACCACTAGGGGGAATCAGGGTAAGTCCACCGGTATCTCGGTGCGATGCCAGATTCTTGGTGATATAGACCTTGGGTGCGATAGCATCGAAAGAGAAGCCGGGCGTCTTCCCATTGAGCGTGACAGGCTTTGCCGGGGGCAGCGTTTGAAGAGATGCCGCAATAGCACCCGGCAAAAGCAGGAAAATGCCGCTATACATTTTGTAAGAGATACCTAGGAGTCTTTAAGCCGGACAGACAGCGAGGCGACGCCGCGATTGCTCGAGGCAAGTAGCGATATATTGGCCCTGGACTGTGTAAGACATATCTGGGGGAAGCTCTCGCTTTAAATACTACCAAGGCCACATGGGGACCCTTAGGTATCGGTATTCCCTTGGCAGAAGCTAGATACGTGACTGGCATTGCATGGGTTGGCATTTCGTACCGTTGAGTATTCGATCCCCGATGTCCGATAAGCATGTGTCCGCATTCCATACACGACTCACGATTCGCGGCATCCTCCCAACCCCCACCGAGCCCCCACCATGTTCCCCTTCCCCCAGGATGACCCCATCTCCCGCCTCCGGTCTCCAGCAGCGCCCGGATGTCAAGTTCCACGTCCCATCCGAATGCATGAGTAGCTAGTGCAGGCGGTGCTGGGATGTGAAGAATCAAAGCTACCGGTCCTGATGATCCGTGATATGGTGCAAAGTTTGAAGGAATCCGGACTCTATCATCTGCTTGTGAGTCGTAGCTAAGTTCTGGAAACCATCATCCATTTACCATCCTTAAATCCGCGATCCTCTTCACGTGGGAGGCACTCGTACATATCAAGTTCAGTCGTCAGAAGCTCGGGATTTAAAGACTGCTTTTCATGTATGCCATTTGTTCGTAACATTGATAGGGAAAGACGACCTCTTGACCACACACATAGGGTAGGTCCTGAATCCCGGACCCGTCTTAAATCCTCGGATCAGGAATACCTACCTGTGTATGCCCACGATATGACTACACCCGTTTCTTCACTGACCATCAAGAGTTTTCTTCGGTATAGAAGCTATGCAGATGGGCGTACTCAGCATCCAGAGTGTCCGAAACAAAGCAGGGTGGTAGGTACGGTGTAGTCGCGATTCACGACTATCCGGAAGGCAATCACGGAAGCCCGACTTATCATCCGCGTCGTACAGAAGACAACGAGGACCTTGACTACCGTGAACCCCCACGGTCACCGATGCAGTCAGGACTCTAGTGCCACAAGTTTGACGGCCTGTCAGAATACCTAGCCAAGTCAAAGAGTGCCCTCCTCACCTACCGGCAATCCGCACCGAACCGCACCGCCGGATTCCAGCTCAACGTATGTGATCATGCCTTTGCCAAGCTAATCATTCCCATCAACCTCATCTGTCTCTTCATGTGACGATGACCTCGTTCGGTACTCAAACCTCAAATGTACGTCTCTTCTGCCTGCATCCACCACTCCTTAGCGTAGGATTGGCATTCTGTCAGTCGGATACCTACCTACGGATTATTCCCTGAAGCCTGGACGGTCATCCGGGCTGGCCGCGCGAAAGGTTAGGAGTACTAGTCCTGAACGGGTTCTCGTTCTACGATTACCTAGCGGTTGTAGTCTGACATCCACACTTGATATCATCAGTTCCTTGTCAAAATGTTCCTACAGAACGGTCGTACCCTCATCCCATAACCAACCACATTGTAATGACAGTTGTTAAAGAGCCTTGATATCGTGAGGAAACCACAGAAGAGTCAAAACATGGCAGTAGATAGGTATGTAGGTAAAAGGTCATTCAATGCTGCCACTACCTACTGTATATACCCGGCCTTGTCATCCATCAATCCACGCATTACACCGCACATGAACAAGACCTTACCACCACGACAGCATTCATTTTCATCAGGACAAGCCACATTGCCATTCTACCAGCATACCCAAGTCACCGCATGACCAAAGGCCGCAAATCAAACTAGGATGCCAAGTCTCAAGAACAAGCACTGCACCAACGACATCCTGAGTGAACAAACCGGCAATGAAGGGGTATCTAGTATTTATTATCATCATCTCTCCGCGCAATATCACACCTGTGATGCACAGTTAGTCTCCGTGACATCAAGTAAGCGTACCATGGACGACGACGCCAACCTTTCAACAAGAAGCAACATGACCCAAACATTCTCTCTCTGGTCCGCTTGCTGTCCATCGCCCGGCCAACCAGCTCAGCTCAGCTCCAACACACAACTTTGGACATTATATGGGCAGCTTTCCCACAGCCTTCTTACGACAGACAGCACAATCCTTTGCATGTGAAGTCTGGAAGTGCCGTGACCCCCGTACCCCCTTAAACTGAAAGCCTGAAGGGCCCCCCATGGACCATAGGTAGCTTGTCTGGCTGTCTTGGACAAGTACAAGATTCTGAGCAGAGGACGATGGCAGGAAGACGAGTGTAGTCACCAAGACGAGCCGTAATTTGGAAGATGCGATAGGTATATCTATCTCTTCAGTTCGCAAATACACGCACATTCAGATCAACGCTTCCCGTCGCGATGACACACCGTATCTGTACATCTGACGCTGTCGCGGCGCCCGGCTTCGTGGTACCGTTACTCATACCATTCGAGCCTTCAGTATTGCCGTTGGTCGCGGCAGGCTCCCGTATGATACCCGGTGCCCAACGCAAACACGACACGAAATGGCCATGCACGTCACTCAGCACCTTGACACATTTCCCTTCCTGCGTCAAATCCCAACAGCGCAAGGTCTTATCGTCAGAGGCACTCAGGAGATATTTTCCACCCGGATGAAAGATCAGAGCCCGCACCCAATTATCATGGCCATTGAGAGTCTTGATGCAGTTTCCTCTTGCGTCCCACAAACGGATCGACTTGTCCCGGGAGCCCGTGGCCATGAATTCGGCGGCACTCGATGCGGGCGGTGGTTTCTTAAGGCCAGCGAGAGGAGCTAGGTACGGGTAGGCTGATGCGGGTGCGAGTGTGCAGCATTCAATGGTGTGCTCATGGCCGACCAGCGTGAGTTTCGTTTCGGGGTTAGCGAGGGATATATCCCAGAGCCGGGCCGTTTGGTCGTTTCCTGCTGACAATAGGTAATGTCCATCAGGCGAGGGGACCACATCCCTGACCCAGTCGGCGTGGCCGCGGATGGTCTTAATGCAATATCCAGTAGAAACATCCCATATACGCAGCGTCTTATCTCTGGACGCAGACACGAGCAAATTGCCGGAGCTAGGGGCACCGGCAGCACCCGACGGAATGAAACGGACGGCACTAACGCTGTGGTCGTGGCCCGGCAGCGTTCGGATATTCTTGTATTCGTCCGAGGGATCCCACAGCTTTATAGTCAGATCACTCGAGCAAGAGGCCAAGAGGGTACCGCCCCGAGGACCACCAAAGTCCACATCCAATACGGCCTTCGTGTGGCCTTTTATCGTCCGTTCCAACTCTCCTAGCTCCCAGTCCCAAATCTTAATAGTGTAGTCCTCCGATCCAGAGGCGAGAGATGAGAAAACTGGGTGAAACGCGACGCAGGTAATTGGCATCCGATGTGACTGTAGGGTGTGACGGGCAGGCGATCTCGGTAGCCAGCTAGAGGGATCCTGGTTGCGGCGGGACAACGAAGTTGGCGTTGCATCGTCCAGCTCTGATTGCAGCGTCGTGTTCTTGGACTCGAGCTCCATAATCTACACACAATAGACAACACGGCATCGCGGTTAGTGAACGGAGGAACACAGGAAGCGGAACACGAAGGCAGATAGACTGCCTGACCGACAGATGGGCAGATGTACGGATTAGAAGTATACCTTTTTCTGCAGCCTTACTACGCTCGTCCATTTCTTCTCGAGTAAGCCCTCATACTTTTTTGCCGTAGTGTCGTCGAAGGTATCGCCGAGGTTGAGCTCCTTTCGCAGAGCCGCAGCGGCATCGGGGAGATTGTTCGAGGCTAAGTAGGCGATGATGGCCTTGTGCCTGTGAACCCCTTGTCAGTGGGAGGAACGAGGGCCGGGCGGGACAGGCTAAGCAGGGTCAGGGGCAGGCATACAGCTCTTCAGCCTGTCGCGGAGTTAATATTTGGGTCATCGTGGACACCGGGTTCGGCGACGCTGCTCATAGATATTAATGCGAGCGCGTCGGCTACACGCTCACGACGGCCGGGCCAGAATACCAGGACACGGTCTGCACAACAGGACGTGGACTAGGCGTGCATATATACGTGGGGGGACAATAGCTCAGGTTCTAGACGGGTTCTTCCTCTTGTCCTCTTTCTTTCTCTTCGAGTCTGTGACTATGGGGTGAAGGCTGTTGTTGCTGTGGATTGAAGTTGACATTTTACCGAGCATGTACTTTAGGTACGAAGAAGGTAAGGTATAAAATGTGGTGGTGACAGAGATGGTGTACGCTAGCGGGTTCCATACGTCGTGACTTCGGTACGTGCGGCAGGCGTACCCAGGTACAAGTACCGGATAGGCCACTAGTGCGCTTCGACCACTCCGCGCGCAATGTACACGGGCCGCGAGTACCTACAGTACGGCGTCTCCCGGGCAGGTACAGCCCCCCTGCTGACACTGGGCCCAGATACCTATATGAGACACTGTATTTGACACATGGTACATCGGGTCGCAGCCCCTCTTACCCCACAATACATTGTGCCCTACCTGCCGATAATCCATTTGTAGTGCATAATGCACCTAACGCGCACTCTGCACCTGCCTAAGTACACAAATCGTGACAAAACATCGCCGTAGAGTCATGTTTAGGGCTTTAAGGAGGTCCTGAGCGGCGCTGATCGGTGCAGGTGCTGGGCAACCTCTCCTTATCGAGAGTATCGCTCTGTACGGGTTGCTTCGTACCACCTCTAGTGTGGAAATATTCATAAACACCACTTACGATTTACCTACAAGAAACCTACCAAAACCAAACCTCGATCTTCACTCTTCTTGAAAGCAACCTAATTTAGACCTTGTCGTCAAGGGTCCTGCTTCGTTCTCCCGGCACTTAGCTGTGCTATCCGTCAGGATCTGACGACGTCTGATTCACCAACCCATACTGTACAGTACGGAATTACGGCAGTACGCATTCCAGTCTTCGCCTGTGGGTAACGCGACCCTGGACTCTTGAGTCCAAGATCCCTCCCCCGTCCCATTCGCAGAGCCGATTACGAGGACAGACAGCCACTAACCTCGTCGGCGTAGTAGTCAGGAGCGCGTTGCTGGCCTAGAAAGATCCTTTGTCGAGGTTGTGCCAGTTTAGACTATAAGGTATGTTCTCTTCGGTTTCCATGTCTCTGTTTTCCTTTCTTACTTCTGCTTTCCTGCTTTCGCCTGCGTCCTATCGCGGTCCTCGTCCCGTGCCTCACTTCCAGCCTCCATCGTAAGCTTCCAGGCTTCGAACTGGCTTGTGCTTGGCAAACATAAGCCAAGGCCACGGCTACAGACTTGTTTGCCTACGAGGGCAGCGTCACTTACACGTTTTGCGTGTTCTGCTGTCACCTCGCATGTTCCCCGTAACACATGAGGTCCGTGACTAGGTCTGGTCATATATTACCGTTGACAGGAAGGAGAGGTGACGTTCGATGGTGAGAGGGGTCGCGTTGATGGAGACGGCGATCATCAATCATGGCTGAACAAGCCCCCAAAACTCCCTTCTTTCCGAAGCTGATCAAGAAGGTAGCAGCTTCCCTATCGAGGAAACGCAACAGGAAAAACAAGCGCAACGGTAAAACCAACGACGAGACCTCCGAATCGAAAGTCGGCGATCCCCGTAATCACCACGCGCTCGATACATCGCCCCTCTCCGAGCTTCCACACGGCCATCACAACCACAAACCGTCACTGCTTAGCGGCAACCTACAGAGTTCTCACGTTTCTGCCGTTGCCATGGCGGACGGAGAGCCAGACTTCAGCTCGCTGCCACTGACAGAGCGATGGGTTCACAAGGTGTGTTGCATTCCCATCACTTCTTCGGCTGCCCTTGTCCATATGTCTATTGTCTTGAGTATCGTTTTTGGGTGCGCGCGCAATGGAGGAAGAGAGCGAGCGAGCAGAGACTGAGACCGAGACCGAGAAAATTTTCCATTATATAAACACATCAAGCTACTAAGCTATATACTGAACTCGCTCTCTAGGTATGGAAAGTTCGCAAACAAGCCTATGAAGATGCCGCCAAGCAGTTCGAGATTACTCCCGACGAGTTTGATCCCGCCTTCCGCCCCTTCAACCAGGATCCCGGTCTATGGAAGAGTGCCGTCGCCGATTCCAACGTGGCCGCCCAGTCCGATGGCATCACTGCCTATTGCGCATTCTTGAAATTTGGTGGCCGCGAAGGTTGCCTACGCTCGCGCGGTCAAGTGATCGCGTCAATAGTCGAGAAGGGCCTCGTTTCTACGCGTCCTGCTACGAAGGCCTCGTCGATCGAAGCTCTCCTTCTCCTAATCGAACTTGATGTCGCAGCCCCCGTCATTGAGGACATACTTCCTGCCATATCTGCGAAACAACCGAAAGTCATCGCCGCCGCTCTTGCCGCCCTAACCACCATTTTCCATAATTACGGCTGTAAGGTAGCCGATCCCAAAGTGGTTCTTAAGGTTCTCCCCAAGGTCTTCGGCCATGCCGACAAGAACGTGCGAGCCGAAGCCACCAACTTGGCGGTTGAGTTTTACCGCTGGCTTCGCGACGCCATGAAGCCCATGTTCTGGGGCGACTTGAAGCCCACTCAACAGACCGATCTCGAGGCTCAGTTCGAAAAGATCAAGGCCGAGCCGGCGCCGAAACAAGAACGACTTCTGCGCACACAGCAGGAAGCCATGGCTAGAGCTCCCCCACCGGGCGCCGGGGACGACGAAGCTTACGAAGACGACGGCGCCGAAGAACCCGCTGAAGTGGACGCATTCGATCTGGCTGAGCCCCAAGATGTGATATCCAAGCTCCCACCCAACTTCCATGATAATCTGGCTTCCTCCAAGTGGAAAGATCGTAAGGAAGCTCTAGAGGGTCTCTTCGCTGCTCTCAATGTTCCGAGGATCAAGGACGCCGACTTCAACGAGATCAATCGGGGCTTGGCCAAGAGCATGAAAGATGCCAATATTGCTGTCGTTACGCAGGCCGCCCAGTGTATCGAGGTACTGGCCAAGGGCTTACGAAAGGGCTATGGCAAATACCGGTCTATTGTCATGGTGCCCATCATCGAGCGCCTCAAAGAGAAGAAGCAGTCGGTCGCTGATGCGCTAGGTGCGGCGCTCGATGCTGTTTTCCAAGCCACCAGCTTGACGGAGTGCTTGGAAGATATATTATCTTTCTTGACCAACAAGAACCCTCAAGTCAAGGAGGGAACCATGAAGTTTCTGGTTCGCTGTTTGTGCTCGACTCGAGAAGTGCCCAGTAAGCAGGAGATTGGCAGTATTGTTGAAGCGGCCAAAAAGCTGCTTTCAGAGTCGAGTGAAGGTCTCCGGTCGGGTGGTGCGGAAATACTAGGAACAGTGATGAAGATTGTTGGAGAGCGTGCTATGAACCCTCATCTCGAAGGACTGGACGAGATCCGAAAAACCAAGATCCGGGAGTTCTTTGAAAAAGCAGAGGTCAAAGCCAAAGATAAGCCCAAGCCTCCGCCGGCGCCGGCAGCGAAAGCACCGGCTGGTGGCCCCAAGAAAGTTGTGGGAGGAGGGCTCAAGAAGGCTCCGGGCGCGGTCAAGAAGGCGGCTCCGGCACCAGCAGCAGAATCGGCGCCGCCTCCGGCACAGGCAGCTCCCAAGGCCGTCGGGGCAGGTAAGCTAGGAGTGCCCAAGCCGGGCCTGGCTAGTCTGAAAGCGCCGCAGCGGCGCGTGGCCCCAGGTGCCGCCAGCTCGCCGCGAAGAGCGGCAGCGGCGTCACCACCAGTCGAAGACATAGAACCACCAGCGTCGCCTCCTCCCAAGCCGCGCGTGGGGCTTGGACGGGGCGGTCTAGCAGGTCGGTCGTTGGCTAAGCCTGCGGCTGCGCCGATGCCTGTTGCGGCGCCGGTGTCGCCGCCACCCACCAGCGGATTAACAGCTATAGAGAGAGCCGAGCTCGAAGAGCTTCGAACAGCTAACGAGCGACTGTTGCGATCGATAGATGAAATACGTCAGGACAAGAGCAAGCTGGCATCGGAGGTACAAGAACTGAAGAACCAGAATGCGGGGCTTATCGAGGATCATACCCGGGATGTGCTCAGCATCAAGGCTAAGGAGACACAACTCGTACGTGCGCGCAGCGATGCTGAAGCAGCCGAGCAGGTCAACGAAAGGCTCCGTCGAGAACTGGAACGCCTCAAGCGCGCACTTAGTAGAGCTGAGGGTCTGGGTGTTTCCGGGGGCATGAGAAGTCCGTCGATGGCTAGTCCGACGCCGGACGAGATGGGCATCTATCGTGAAAACTCGACCAGCACGGGCGCTCGATCGAACAGAATGAGTTTCGCGAGTACGCTATCGGAGGAGAAAGAGAATGGCGACATAGCGCCGGCCAGTTACTCGCGGAGAAAGCTCAGTCCGGATCGGCGGTATGCAAGCGGCTCGAGCGGTCGCGGCAGTCCTGCTCGTGGGTTCAGGAGTAGCGCTGCTGGAGACGAGACTACCCATGGGACTGGCGCAAGCTCCGGGCTGTCTGGATCTGGCAGTAACGGTGTAGAAAGCTGGAAGCGAGCTGCCGAAGTCACCAGCCAACTCAAGGCGAGGATCGAGCAGATGAAGGTAAGTAATTCATCGATCCAGCCTCCACCCCAGTTTGGATGTTTATTTTATTAACCAATGGCAGGCCAAGCAAGGTTTCAACCGACCCTGAAGTCCGCCATGATGGCAAAAGGCAACAGATTAAACCCTCGTCTGGTTTTTCGTGTTACTCGTTACGGCGTTGTTGGAATTGTGGGTGCGTCCCCCTGCTCAAACCAAAAAAAGAAAAGGGGGTGTGTGATTGTCAGAGTATTGGAGTGCATTTGACGGCGTCGGATCAATACCCATTCTTAATCCTGTCTTTTGTAAGCTTTGTTGACGCGTCGTAATGCTCTGAGCCTCGCCTTTGGTTGCTGGTGTGGTCTATGTCCTATGAATGAAGGATTTCGTAGCAGGAGAAGTAGCAAGCAACGATCGATTTGCTGGTGAAAGGGCTACTTTACATGGTGCAAACAGAACACAGAATGCTTCAACCTCATTCATTACTTGCTTGCTGTTTACTGAGGGGAGTCCCTTTTTGCCGGCTCGAGGTTGTCGTTAGTATATTCGCCGGGGTGGGCAGCAAGTGAGAGGATTGCGAGTGCAATACGAAGTTGACCCGGCAAGTACGGTGGTCTCGATACTCGTCTGGAGGCTTGATGAATGGCGTAAGCAGTAGGTTGGCAAAGAATGGCCCGGTTTCGTGAGTGAAGTCTGTCAACTATTATCGTGATCTCCTGTCTTGTTGTTCGAGATACGAGTGATACCCATCTGGGACAAGGAATTAGTGGTAAATTGAACAAACACTGTCCATGCTGGTGCTCGAGGATAGTTGTTTCGATCTATGTATGAATTACGTGTGAGCATGGGAAGTTCAGGTCTGCACCACGAAGCATTGAGTAAGTGGATGCACATGATATCTTGCGAACATCAACACACGTTAAACGGTGATGCTACGACATAATTACACACTCGTCTCTTGACTGCCATCGTGACGAGGTTCCGTACGATGCAGAAGGAGACCAAGCCAAAGATACTATACGGCAAGGAACAGACTCCGGTCCTTGAAACTTCTAAACCAGGGTATAGACTAAGGAGGTCTATCATTATGGAGGTTCGTCACAGTCGAGGACCTGTCCATGTATACCGGAACTGACAGAGGTTCTGTTGCGAACTTGACTCGACGACCATCAACCTTCCCGCCGCTAGGAAAGGGTGTCACGCACAAGATCCCCGGTTTTTGAAGATCAATCAATTGGAATAGGAAGATTGTAAAACGATGAGACCCAAAGATTACTACTGCGAGTCTGCCGCGATGGCTTGATCTAAATCTAGGGGCGCAGACAAGATCAGCTCCCAGACAACGAAGCAGGATGAGCTTTTATAGCAGCTGTTGGGATCGTTTATACAATAAATATCTTCTCTCCTCTTCAGTGTCTCTACCAGTCCTTCAGCTCCCTACATCGGGCTGTCTCTTCACCCGACTTCACTCCGCCAGCTTCCAATGCGTGGCAAACATTGCTGTGCGATATCTCAGCTTCTCATCCAGTGTATGTCGTGAAACAGGCACCACCCTTCTCCATCCTTCGTCCCAACCCCAACATGACGATGAACTCGCCATACACGTAATGGTGGAGGTATCCAAGTCACAGAACAATAAGTCACAGAACAACGGGATCATCGATGACAGTGAATACATCCGCATCACAGCACAAATGCGTGAATGCGTCTATAGGGGGAACGATGTATGGATTCGTATACGATACACGACCTACCTACCTATATTCACTACCTAGATAGAAGGGTGTCACATTGCTCGACAGAGTCGTGCCACACACCCAATCAATATACACAACAAGCATAGAGGTGTCAGGCACGTGTGCGCATCCAGTTGCGAGAGGTATATTCAACGATTTATGACAGGATGCAGGAGATCCTGGCTTGAGTGTGTCATTAAGTTCATGCTGACAAGGTCCGCGATACGCGTGACCGATTATTTATCATACCATGACCAGCACCAGATGTATACAGGGATTCAATTCACCAGGATTGACTTTTCAGGTGAAGTTCGTATGAAGCTTGAATAACCCCCTTCTACGGGAAACACTATGTGGTTCGGTTCTAGCAAGACAACATGCACAACGTACCAGCAGGCGACAAAGAATCCTTTGTCCGCGTTGGACTGCCTCAGGCAGGGCGATGAAAGGCTCATTACCAAGTGCCTACTTTGTTGTAAGGCCGACATCGCCAGTAAATGTCTATTCAAGATGCGATTCTACGATAGCATCTTCCTGGTGAGAATAGTCGCGCGCATATCACAGATACGACCTCTTACCTTGTCCGAAAAAAGGGGTGCATAGTATCGCCCATCACAAAATGCCCGTCAACGAAGCCAACATCTCTCCCCCCTCCAACATACCCACCTCCCAAGCCATCCCCCGCCCAGACTGGCTCTCCCAATCCCTAAACCAACTAACACAAGACCTATCGACCTCAGAAAAGGAACTCGACATAATCGTCTTCATCCTCGCGGAGCTGGACCGGACGAACAACGGCGCCGGTCAAATCGAGCTGATGAGGGCGTGTCGGAAGTACTCCAAAGCACGCTGTCACCGGTTACGGGAAAGACTGAGACAAGTGCAGCTCTGGGCTCATGCGGGGCGGGATGGGGTTCCTGAGGAGGTGAGTCACTTCCATCCTCCCGTCTTATTCCCCATTTCAGCAACACAGCCTCAGAAATGATTGAGCTGATAGAATGATAGTGGAAACGGACAGACGACGACTGGCAAAGGTGGCTGAGCGAGCAAACAAGCCATCAACAATCGCGTGGCGACCGCGGAGGCTTACCTGCGTCCCACGATGTTGTTTGGGGGCCCTTGTTGCATATTCTTAATGCGGATGTTTGGTGGCGGGGTTTGTGATCTGGTCTCGTTATTAGGTACATGTCTCGCTCGTGATGTTGGTGATTGTCGGAGCTGAGTTGGAGTGGCATCTGGAGAATGGAGAGAACTCTGGTGGGAGCGTGAACTCTTGATATTTAAGAGGCAGTCGCCTGGTTTTTGAGTCTCTTCTAATATACCTAATTTTTATTCTGTTTTCTGCGAGTTAGCAATATCTTAGCATCCGTGACGATCAACATCGTGTGAATATTCTGTCCGTTACACAGCGCATCAGGGGTTCAACATGCCATATTAATGACCACGGAGTATTCCGTAACCCATAACATTCCATACATTCCGGGCGACAGGTAGGTAATATAAGAGTCAATCTGAAGTCACGGCGTGGATGCTACCAAACATCCCACGTATCAACAACGCAACCCACGCAAACCAGGGTAGCTCCTGTCTCAAAGAAACACGTGCTGGTAGTGGAACGAGGGGACAGTTGATGAAAGCTGAAAAGAGAGACTGTTCGACCCGGCAAACCCGGCATGCTATTTCTGGCCGTCGATCGGCAAGAAATGGTGATCATGCAAGAAAGGTAGGTGACACAGGCTAGAGTCCTAGACTGGGGACCGAGGCCGTGGGATGTCTCATGGCGGATGTATTCCGTTGCTACGGGTTGTTGCGGATGTGACGGTTGACATGTTGACGAGTTGATTGACAGTTGGAATAGAGTCAGTTGAATCGGCAACTCGTTTAATGCCAGTCAAGTAATCTACACTACGGAATATTTTGCACAGATTATACAGATCAACAGATGGATTCGATACTGGCGAGAGTTGAGTAATCCTACGATCTATCAACTACTTTATGTGTGGTGAGGCATTATTCGCATTACCAACAATAACTTCGCACACACTACATATTACCTCCTACTCACCCAACTGCCAAGACAATTACCGCATAGTCTCAGGTCGATCTGTAGCCGTGGAGGCTCACCTTAAACCAAATCGGGTAATTATATGCGAGATCTAAGCCCCACAAATACAGACACTAGGCCAAAAGGGGCATTCGGTGAAGACAGGCAGAATGGTCAAATGGCAGGTGAAGCCGCGAATTCCCCGTTCACGATACCTACTTTTTAACAACCTCCTGGTTGCAAGTGGCCAAACCACCAACTTAGCAGCGACAACGACGTCAATTCTTATATATTTGAATACAGAAATCGATTCTCAACATCGTGATCGAATTTTTTTGAACCTTCCCAGGGCAAAATTCGCCGCAGGCTGAGATTTAGATTGGGGGGTCATCTGATGACCGTCATGTATCCTTGGTACAGATTAGAAGAACCTGCATTTCGCTACCAATACCAACAACGGTATACAGATTACCTACCCTTCAGACCTCGCCGTTGAGAGATTCTTGCCTGACTGATGTTCTCTCGATACCTAGATGTCGTCTTCAACGGCCGAGGTGCCAACCAGGCCACCGCCCCGGAAACCACCAGGTCCGGATCCCAAACCATTGACCAGGCCTGGATATGAACCCCCCCGGCATGCCGTCAAACGTATCAAACGAACTTACTCCTGGCGGCGCAAGGTAGAGGTCTTGCTCTACTTGGAGAATCACCGTATTCCTCTCCGCCAAGACCTCTCCGACCTTGCTCCCGTTCAGTTAGAGGGCGCTGGCCCGGTTGAAGATGGATTCCGCCGCCCGTTCCTTAAGGAGGCTGCAGCCTACTTCGGCATTCGAAGCTGGGGGACGGTGCAGACCTGGTGGGCAAACCGTCACCAGATACGCAAAGGGCCGCGCCGACGATCTCCTAGATATAAACCGCGGTGGCCGGAACTGGAAGAGAGGTTGTACACAGAATTCTGCGCTTCCAGGCAAGATCGACGTCTCGTTCAACGGGGTTGGTTTAGGCGTCGTTCCAAAGCGCTGTTTGCAGAGATCTATCCTGAGGAACAACCCAACGCTTTCACCTTTTCCAACGGTTGGTTCAGAGGCTTCTTGAAGAGACACCAAATCACCCATCGGCGTATCACCCACGCCTCGACGAGGGTCCCTGAGGAGATTGTGAACAGCATCAACGAATTCCTGCAGTTCGTCAGGCGGAACAGCAGAATGGTAACTTGGCAGAACGTTGCCTTGATGAGCGACGGCAATATTAGCATGCAACGGTTCCCTCCGCACCTCATCGTCAACCTCGACGAGACTCCTATGCCATTCGAATTCCTGGATGGGTTCACTTTTGACCACAAGGGAACGGCGTCAGTTCAGGGCAGGTCAGAAAGGAGTGGGTGGTCAAAAAGGCAGGCCACATTAGTACTAAGCCTGGTCGCCGACGGGACCTACGATCATGCCCTGCGGCCTGTGATCATCTTTCACGGCAAAGGCACGGTTTTCACTAGGGAAGAGGAATTCTACCACCCTGGTGTTGAAGTCAAGTTCAATGAGCCCGCGTACAACAACGAAGTCCTGTTTGAAGAGTGGATTAGGATGAGGCTGGCCTCATACACTGAAGGTCGCGAATGCCTCCTAGTTATAGACGTGGCTAGCTTCCACAAAACACCAAAAATCCAAGACACCCTTAAGGAATACAATATAACAACAGCCCTCATCCCCCCAGGTTTAACTGGGTATCTCCAGCCTCTGGACGTCGGGTTCAACGGCCCCTTCAAAAAGTGGCTTCGGGAAGAGACTGATCTGTATCTTGACCGCCTCGACCAGTTGGGTACGACCCCTGTACGCTGGTCGCTTCGCGATAGGAGGATTATGGCCACTCACGTCGTCGGCAGAGCTTGGGAGAGGGTCTCTACTCCCCAGAACATCTCGATGATCCGAGGATTATTCCAAAAAACAGGCATCTCCATCCATCCTGACGGTCGCGAAGACCACCTTATAAGTATCAAGGGGATAGACTCCAGCCAGCTTAGGTTAGAGGATTGGTACGTCCCCCCTGACCTCCGTACCAACGACGCTGGGGATGCCAATATATCCACCACGGAGGCGTCGGGACTGCCTCATCAAGCGAGAATCAACTACGACGCGCTCACAGTCGTAATGCTGAGGGATCGATGCCGGGAGCGTGGTCTGCTGGTTGGGGGGCTCAAAGCCCAGTTGGTCCGCAGACTGGAGGATGATGACGCCGCCACCGCCATCACCGCGGCCTCTGCTGCCATGGCAACGCAGGCAGAGCATCGTAACGAGCAAATGGACCGCGAGAGTGACCAGAACGTGGCTGGTCACGATAGTATTCAGGTTGTACAACCAGCGGCTGGGCAGCCGAGTGCTGCACACCCCGTATACGATCCGCGGACCACCGAGACATCGCGCCCAGCAGCAGCTGATTTATTGGATGAGGACGCGCCTCACGAGGTGATCGAGGAGGATTAGGAATAGCTTCTACTCCGTAGGTAGTTGTGAAACGAGCTATTGAACTTGGCAGGTCCCCGGAGACCTGACCACACGATGCAGTCTCTTGGTAGAGTGGGAGATGACCAGATTCAACTCCAGGCAGCACTCCTCCGTACAGGCACTGTGGCGCGACAGAATTAGCAGCAAAATACCGATCTTTGTGTCCACGAATAGCTTACCAAATAGACTGTGCAATACTGTGTTAGAATCAAGTGATCTAGGTAGGTAGAAGGCAGAACTGCTACGTGGGAGGAAGGGAGAATCGTTCAAAAACGCTGTTTTTTGCAAGAACCGCTACGCCTGCATTCAACACAGGAGTCGACCCACTTATATCCACTTTTGGGAACTTTTAGCCAAATTCCTGTGATCCGATTGGTCAGATTACCTCATAGCTCCAGGGCGGCTATGCCTCCAGGCCTGGCAGTTGTTCGAACCATAAAATGGAGTCGTTTGGCACCCTCATCTCCTCCATTCTCCTCCTTCAACAACAAGCGATATATCACAACAACAACAAATCTGACCATTCCTGACGCGCGGAGGGTCTTAAAAGGCGTCAATATGGCCGCATCTGCTGGCAAACATCTATTCTTTTGCGAAACAGCGGTCTACGGTGTCGATGGGCACGATGCCCTCGCTGTGCGAGGGTGAGGGCATCGTTGCCCTTCTGAGTATTATAAGCACGCTGCCACGCCCACTCTGTATGTCAACTTCATGCCTTCCCAGTCTTCTCGTTACGTTAACAACCATGCGGAAAGTCAAAGAAGGCCTTTTAACGAAACCTCCTCGTCGGAAGGGGACCGTGGAGTCGGCTGCTGCCAACGACCGGGTCATCTCTGGCCGCGTGGCCCGGCCCCCCCAGGTCAACACGCGTTCCGCCCTCGCGTCGGCAGCATCTGAGGCGAACCTGCGAAACCAGCAGCAACAGAACGCCGAGATGTGGCTGGTTCTCGGCAAGATGCAGGAGCAGATGACGGAGGTGTTGAGCCTCGTGTACGTGAACTCTCATCTCAGCCCTTCAAATAATGGATATGACTACCTAACCTCCTGGCAGCCAGGCACAGGGCGCCGCGATACTGCGGTTACAAGAGGCGGTTTTTAGCAGGGAGCAGTCTACGCCGCCGGCTGCCACGCCCTCACCGGCCACGCCGGCCACGCCGCCCCCGCCCCCGCCGCCTGCCACGCCGCCCCCCCGCCCCCGCCGCC
>JAJFDK010000176.1:0-44451 GCA_028637775.1 Xylariaceae sp. X167
TATAGGGATTCCCCACTCCTGTACCCACCAGATAGCTTCTTCTAATCAACAACAACTTCTACCCTTTTCTTTTCAGTACGCTGGTCATTACGATCGTCTTCTGATTTCGTTCATTTACTCCGATGTAGGTATTTCGTATGTGCGGAATGCCCTACTTACCCCGCCATCTTCAATATCTCTCGTTTCAGGATTCAAGGGGTCTTTCAAAGTACCAATCATGCAGTAGGTACCCGGCGATATGTGGTTGTTGCGACGATTCTGTAAGTATCGTCCTCCTCCTGAATACTACCTTGGGGAGGGGTAGTCCGTTGACACATCGTGCGATAGATCCCTACCTACTTCGTCGTCCATGCAATTCTCGGAGACTATCGCCTTTCTCTTTCCAAATTCATCGTAAGTTGGGATCGTGCCACGCATCACCCTGTTCTTGTTCAGATTTACACTCGTTCCGTACTGCCGCCAGCATCACCCACGAGCCAGAGACTTGAGTCTGGCAACTAGATTATGGATGCGGATTACCACGAAAGCAAGGGCGATTAGGTGCAGGGACAGGGAGTTCCAACGTGCACGCCGCCTATAGTCCGTAAAGCGTTATGATCCCGGCCGTTCCTCAGATCCCCGGGCGTTTGCATAGGAGCATCTAGGGACACGATGCAAAGAATGATACATTGCATTTAGACGAGCCCGTGTATCATGTGAGAAGACCAACATACCTACATGCCTGCCTGCTTTGAGAACCCACAGCATTGAGGGTCACAATTCTTTTTACACCGCTCGATTGGATGACATTGTTAGTGAGGCTGCTGACCACCAGACTTGGCCAACAATGAGCAACCCTTATTGTCGTTCAAATCCTGAACAACAGAGTCTGGGGAACATGATAGGTAGTATCGTGGCCATCGCGTGATCGGCAACCCTCTTGATATGTGGATTGAGATATCTAGAGTCTGCAAGAGGTTGGCTGTTCTGCTACTATTCGTCGGTCAGAACAGCACATTTAACATAGGAGGTATTTTCTCTCACATTCCTTCCATACGATGCTCACCGGGAACACGCAGCAGCTCACCTTGGCAGCAGCCTAAATTTCACAGTACGGAAACAGAACAGCATCACCCAGACTCGAAAAGCAAAACGAAAAAGAATGAGTACCTGCCTATGAACCGGAGAAGAACCATAGCGCCATGTAGGTATTCCGTACGGAATACCTACTACGAAGTACGACTTACAACGTACGCTAAGTTCTATGAGACAGAAGATAACGCAAGCCAAGACTCGCCATGATCTGCTTAAGTCCCGCCGGCTAGATCACTGCCGATTTCCTTGAAAATAGCAATACCTAATCCGTGCTGCAAGAGACTGAACAGTAGGCACCTAATAATCGTGGAGTGTAACACCGCATGAGAAACAACCCATGGCTTGTTGCTAGTGCGGTATTATTTTAGCATGCCCATTGCAACCGAGCCGTGCAGTTCATCGAGATCTTTACCAGGACGTACCAGGATCCAGAATCGCCGCCTTACAGGCGCTCGAAGAACTGCAATTGGACAGGAGCGTTGAAGCTGGCACCTCTACAACCGCCCAGCCCATTAGAACCAATGTAAGACCGGTGGCAAAGGGTAAGCCCTTTGCGGGAGGCGTCTTAGTCTTCCTACCAGCGAACGATCATGTGACAACCTAGTGTCTTTCCTTACCCCATTGTCGGCCATATGAGACGCGAAAGAGGCAGCGCTATCTGCGGTTGTCCTTCCGAAGACTTCCGGCTTCAGTCCCCAGTTAAGACTAGATCACCTGCACCAACTCGTCTTCGACCCGCTTGAACACAATAGGAATTCATGATGCCTACCTACCTACCTGCCTGCCTCACCTACATGCGGCCCCTCGTTTTCCCGGCGTCAGTTCGCCGATATGGCGCCCGCAGACTCCGTGATACAGACACTCCTTAAGCTTGGCTGACGACTTGGCACGTTTTGAACGGCAGATGGCGCCAGTAGAACCTGTCGTACGGTATCAGAAAAAGTCGAATCCAATGTCGCCAGAAAACCTCATCGCTTCGCACCTACCGGAACACGGCACATGGTGATACGGACACTGATTTAAGGAAATCCATGGCTGCTCGTCAGGTTTGCTTCTTGCTTCGACACGCTGGTCGTGTTGTAGAGCCTGGCGCGTGACAGTACTTTGTACGAGGTCCGACGGTTGAGACAATGGATGTGCGCATACAGAAGAAACCCTGTCCAGCTACGGTATCTACTCCAGCCCCGCCATGCACGATTCGTTGAAACAACGCATGAAGCGAGCGTCGAGCGTGAGGGGAAAGCTACGGATTGCCGTTACCTACCTACTTCGTTCGTATCGACGACGGCGCTTCACTAGCTATTTTCCAGCAACTTCACTTTGAGGACTCATACCAGTACCTACGCTTGGTACGCAGACGCTACATACACTACGCTAGGTACTCTCTTGGCAAGCTAGGGGCTGTCGATCAGGGTCCTAGGTAGGTACGGTAGTATTACCTACCTACTAATCCGCTGGTATGTTCTCGTTGTCTAATTGGGTTGGCTTTACGGAAACAGTCATGAAGCAGAGGGTTGCCCATGGGCAGATTGTCCAACACAAACATCCAGTAGAACTACTGAGCAATGAGCATTCAGTACCGAAACTACGGGCTACCAACATGTCACGGTATCTCTTGAACCCAAGGGCCAATGTCTCTATGGTGTCCGTGTTATATACAACATTCGATTGAAGTGAAGGATTTCAATCTTTGGCAATGCAACTTAGACCAAAGGTCATCGACGACACATCCGCACACACAGTTAGCCGCCGACCAGTTCGCACAATCAATATCGTGTTCAGTTCGAGACGTGCGACTTCCAAACTGAATTCAGAGAATCATCCTGTTGGGGTTCGAGACAGGGCATCGCGTTGGCGTGGACTTGTCTGCCTGGTTTGGCCCCGAGAAACATGGCGACTCCCACCGCATTATGCGGTTGGCAGATGACCATAATGCGATCCTTACACAACATGACACAGCAGCAAGTGCTACGCAAATTGGTATTCAGAAATGAATTAGCTGCAAGTTGCCGGTTTTACGATACTGATTACCTAGGGAACTTATCTGCGGCCGTGCCCTGATCTGTTTTTAGCAAAAGGCTGACCCGTAGAGTCGGGCCGCACCTTGCTACGAATATTCCCGAAATCTCGGACGAACCACATTCGATGTCTCACGGAGTAAAATTATAAGCGCCCCTTAATCTGAAGAACCGTGATTCTGTGAGCATGCCGGCGCGGTATGATTGCGTACGGCGTAAAAGTTCTCGGGAAACCCATTGTACGGAGTACAGCTCGCAGGCCACAGGCAGGACAATGTGCCGCCCACTACGGAATATGGATTTTCAAGGCGGCACCTATCAGCTAGGACGTGTCACGTTTTTCCATATCGCGCACTCCGACGTTTACAACAATAACGCGGCAGGACTTGGACGTCTGTACCTGAGCGGTATGGTGCACGGACGGTGAATAATGACACGTCCATGTACGCGCAATGCTGTCACTCGAGCAACGACGACTGGAGGGAGAAAACAAGTGTCTCTCGCCTTGTCCCATGGCATCACAGATGCCTCGTGCACCGAGTACCTTATCTGTGAGTCATGGCGCAAGACGGCTAGTGGCTTGTCAGAGCACTTTCCATAACCCGAGCCTCCAAGGTCTATCGTACGGTGGCGCTCTGTACACCGTATTGGCGCTCGTTGCTCTGCACGGAACGGTCTTTGGACTCGACATGAGGTATGGCGAGTCACGGGCGAAACCAACCGATTATGAGGAAACAAACAAACAAATAAATAAATAAACAGACGAGGTACGAGACATTTACAACGTCGTCCGAGCGACTGCGTTTCATACAGCTGGTTTGTAATATGCAACGGGGGATGGACTCGTGTCACTCACGATGTCCATGAAATCGTGTTGTGGTGACGGACTGACTGTTCACAGCGAATGTTATGATCAGATACGCTCACAAATCGTATGACCGGATAACGACTCAACAATCGAATGACTCAAAGTGAGAATGACTCTCGCTTTGAATCACTGGCTTAGTTACAGTAAATGCGATTTTGTCTCTTTTCGGTGTTAGACCACGAAAGCTAGGTCGGCCGAGGATGCCCCTACGCCATAACCCGGATGCATGCTTGTCTTGCGTGAGCATGTCGGGGCTGGCGAGTGTCTGAGATTCTGCCTCCATGCGAGTCTAGGTATCTGGTCGTCTTCTCGGTGTCAGGGCTATCCCTCTCAACACCGGAGGTTTATGTCTAGCCTGGAACACCCATGCTTGGCCTCAGACCTCAACAATTCACAGAACCACGGGCAACGCAGATAAGGACGAGGCATGATGCCTATGCAAAGAATACAGACTAGATAGCACGCCCGCAGAAGTTCGTCAATGCCCAATCTGATGAGGTCGGTTCTGTGGTCCATGTCTCGCAGTTGTTCAGCGTAGCGCATGACAATAGTACGCAGTACGCATGTAAGTCAACTCTAGTGCACGACCTACTGCGTAGAAACGCAGACTCAAGAGCAACAGAGAGAAAAAAGAGACAGGTCACAAGGCCAGATGGTCTCTTCTTTTCCCCCTTCTCCGCTGTCCAGCTCGGTCTCGGCAGATGTGAGTTCCCAGAAAAAATGCGCCGGCATCTACTGTAGGTACACCACTACACTACGGAAACGGCCTACTACGACACACCAAAGGAAACGGATTAGTGGCCGAAGGATTCGTGCGCCGCGCTGCTGCTAGATAGTAGTCGTAACTCCGTAGATACCTGAAGCTAAGGCAATCTAAATAAGAACGAAAAGAAGGAAAAAGAACAACGACCGTCCCGGAGAGAAGAAGGAAGAAGGAAGATACCTACCTAGATGAGGGGTTGCAGAGCGGCGTTGCGCGGCGTCTCCTAAGACACTCGGACATCCGACGACCCCCTTTCTGTTATCTACGACACCTAATCCGTACTTTCTAGGTAAGTGTCCATATATCTCGACCTAGCCGTGGGATATAATACGACCCGAGAATCTTTACCCGAGGATCTTTCTAAGAACATTCTAATTTCTTACTCATTCTGTTCTGGTTGTGATATTCCTACATATCGTACATATGTGCCTCTTCCTCCCCTCCTTAAAACGCGCATCGTATCCATCCCGCATCGTATCCCGCAATGCTACCTATCACCTACTATACCTAACCTGCCTACACAGATGGATACCGAGGTGCCGGGATGGGAGTTGCCATGGACACGCAGGTTCCGTCATCCACCCAGACTACGACCAACACTACCTACAGATAAGTTCAGCGTGTCAAAGCACGCACCGGAGGGGAGCAGATGTAACTGCACTATGAACGACGCCATGTAACAGAACTGTTAGTGAGAAACAAAGAGGCAAGATGCGGAATTTAATAGGGTTAAGAGACATTTTTTTTCTCTCTCGAGGCGCCCAAGTTAACCCATTCATGTGTCTACTCCCTCCCTTAGTGGTACCAATCAATGCCTTTCGTTCCGCACTCAGCAGCCAAGAACCAACCAGCCAACCAACCAACCAACCAACAACCCATGCCCCCCCTTCCATTGTTTTTTATCTTCCGAAACCCGGAGATTTACGATCCACGGAAAGATAAAAGATCCAGAATTTAATCTTAACGCCTATCTTTCTTCCGTTTAATCTGGATCAGTATCCGTAGAACCAGGATAATAGACCGGGTCACGCGAATAGTTCGTCGTGTTACCTCCTAACCCCCGTCGTGTTACTGTTAATAGGTTGGTGTTGTTTGGTTATTGTTGGTTTGGTCCGGGTACCTGTCAGTGGTCGGTCACCTTAACCAGGGAGTCGACGGTCATGGATCTGGGAATACCTCTCGCCACAACGACCCCGTCGCTGGTACAGGTACAGGTACAGGCACGAAACTACGCAACTAGCACGACCACTAGTCTGACCACTCTTAACTCCGTCCTTCACATCTCTCGCTTTAGCGTAGTCAGTGGGGGAAACGAACGGTGGCGTTCAGACCAAGACCAATCTTGGGCTGAGAGAGAACCAACTTAAGTCAAAAGAATTGGGCAAAACTGCCTATGTACCTACCCTAGAATGCCTCACACTAAGGAAAACGGTTTCTTATCGTTCGTTCGTTTTTTTTCCTCGATTTCTCGACGAATCGTGGCACAGACGTTTCGTCTCGGTTTCGTTTCGGACAGGATTCCCCCGTATCTGGGCGGAGCTGCCGAATAAGGCTTAGACATCTTAGCGTAAAGGCGCCCTCTCTTCTCTCTCTCTCTCTTTTTCTGGGGTTTGTGGGCGGCCTGGCGTTGACAGGGCGATAGAACAATTGACATCATTGGAAGGGAGTTAGGGTCGTTGACGTGACAGACACGTGCTATGGCGGAATTCTGTATCTTCTTTTCGCATCGTGATAAGTGATGTTGGAGGATGGGAAGGAGTTGAAAAAGATGACGGAGATACCCACTCGGGCCAGATCGGTTGGTAGTGTAGGCCAGCGAGGTGAACACGTAGGTAGAGCTCTCAACTTATACATAACATCTTTGTAGACTAGAACAAAGAATTCAGACAGCATTGTATTCACATTTCTATCTCTCGACGGAGTGAAGCAGATCTCATAATAACTCAACTCATAAAGACGACAAAATGGCAAGCAAAGAGAAAAGCCCCGCCCTCATCGAGACGGCCAAGACCCTCTCCCACGTCCCCTGGGGCGAAGAGTACGAGAAGATGGTGTCGGGGATGCTGTAAGTCACTCGGTTCAAAGACAAGCCGATCAATATACCTACCAAAGCAAACACCCCGCTGATCAACACCCAGCTACGACGCACAAGCGCCCGAGCTGGTAACTGGCCGCTTCAAGGCCCGGCGCTTCATGCACAAGTACAACACGCACTTCCCGGACGACGCCACGCCCGAATCCCTCACGCGGGACAGGGAGGCCATGCTCAAGGGGATCATGGGGTCCATTGGGACGGGAGCGTTCGTCGAGCCGCCGGTGAATATTGATTATGGTTGTAATATCCGCATTGGGGATAATTTTTATTCGAATTTCAAGTATGTCTATCCCCCCTTTTCATTTTTCTTACTTATAATCTATGCCTCCCTATCTGGTCTGAAATGTTCTAATAGGTTGATATAGCCTCGTCATCCTAGACTGCAGCATCGTCACAATAGGAAGTCGCGTGCAGTTCGGCCCCTTCGTATCCATCTTCGCCGCGACCCATGAGACAGAAGTCCAGTCGCGGCGCGATGGCATCGAGTACGCCAAACCCGTCACTATTGGCGATGACTGCTGGATCGGCGGGAACACGACCATCATGCCTGGCGTGACTATCGGTAAGGGGTGCACGATTGGCGCTGGCAGCGTCGTTACGAGAGATATCCCTGATTTCTCTGTTGCCATTGGGTCACCGGCAAGGGTGGTGAAGAAGGTTACGCCTCTTCCGGATTTATGATGTTATGAACGTGTAAGCGAAGGTCTGGGAGGAGTTGACAGATCATCTGCTCTGTCAGAACTAAGTTCTGCCAGACACGTTGAGAGCAAACGAGTTGATATGAGCACGAGATGCAGTCTGCTCGGGTCATGAGATCAGAGGATAGAAAGGTAGGAATGAAACGCTCAAAAGACAGTTATAAAGAGTCTATCTTCGACTTCTAAAACCTGTCTGCTCTAATGCCATTATCAATAATACAGTAGCTATGCAAAGATACTCGCCGTCATCATGGACGAGAGAGCCGTACCTCTTTCATATATGGCGGCTCATATTCATAAGAATCATCTGCACATGTACACCCCAGTCTGATCGACTTGATCCTCGAACAATTGTGCGTCTTCCAAAAAACAAAGATTCTTTTTGTTTATTGGGGAGCCTTGGCTTCCGACTGAACGCGAGCCAACTCGGGGTCGGGCTGGATCCTCACGAGTCTGTCCAAGACCTGACCATTCTCAAGCGCAAAACCACCCTCAGTGTCCATCTTATGCCTGACTCCATCAATGAAAACAGGCGCAAATCCTTCACCAGTCAGACCTCGTCGCACACTGTTAAAGATGGTCGAGGAAGCCTTCTTCGCGTCCCGGAAAGGGGCGGTCATGAGATGATCCATCTCATACTGGCGTTCCTGTCTCCTGCGCTCGATATCCATCTGGTCCTGCATGATCCTCGTTCTCTGCGAAACAATGACCGGCCGCTGGTGTACGGGGTTGACCATGACGATGCGCTCGGGCTCCACCTTGATGCGCTTCAAAGGCAACGGGATGACCGAGATACGGCGGGACGCCACCTCAAGGAGAACTCGCTGGCCGTTCGCACCAACTGGTGTTCCCTTCTTCAACGGCTCAAAGGGGAGTACCTTGATCGAGCGGATTACGGAGCTCGGTCTCAGGGCAAATACTGTACCCAAGGCAGCGAACATGAGACTGATGACACCGAATCCGACAGGCACCCACGACGAGATTCCCGGAGGAAGGTTGTAGACATTGAACCAGCTGTTAATGGCAGCCGAGCCGAAGCAGAAGAAGGTCGCGCCGTAACTCGAAATCATGAATCCCGTCTGCGATGGACCCTCGTATATCGTCGTCGGCTGGTTCTTGCTCGCAAGGCGCCGAGCATAGCCCACCATGGCATTGGCTGAGCTGACATGGGGGAGCGGAGCCACAGGCTTTTTGGTCGCAGGAGTGGCCGTTGTGCTAGGCTTTGCATTGAAAAGAGCGCGACCAGAGAAAAGCGTTCGTCGTTGCCGCGAAGGGGTCGTGAGGAGCGAGCTGGCGGTGGTTCGACGGGGAGACTCGAGAGCGCTTCTCGTCCTTAAAGTGCTGCGCACGAGAAGGACGAAAGGGTGGGTGAAGCCCCGGCATTGGGGGATCGTAGATGCCATTGTGTCTTTCTATGAAAGACAGTCAACTGCACTCAATTGGCGCCTGATGTGGCTGTCGACTTGATTAATGATCGAGTTTTTCTTCTAGAAAACAGCGACGATAGCTTCGTGTAAGTGGAGGTTCGCGCGAAGTACTTCGTACCTGGGTCCAATTGGGATTACGTAACTCGGATCTGATAACGCTAAGCCGTAAAGGGGCCTAGTCTGTGATACCCTTCGCCCAGGACTTTAATTTTGCCCCCAACAAACGACCTCATCCTGGTCTCGGGCCCGTTGGGGTTCCATATCAATTGACAAGGCCGGGAAACCGAAGAATATACGGAAGACGGGCAAGATCCATCACGATCCCCGAAAAAAAACATCCAACTTCCGAACAAGTTTCCCGGAACTGTTCCTCTTAGCTACCCGTTAAGAGCCAATTCGAATACACGCGGGCGTGACCGAAAAGAGAAGCTACATTTGAAGCTCCAGCTGCTTCTTCAACCCCGCCAACGATGGCATCCTTTGCGACGGCAACTCGCCTGTCTGCCAGACTGGTAGGCCGACGTGTCGCCCAAGATGCCGGTTCCCGAGGTTCGTTGCTCTCTATGATATTGAATCTGTTGTTGCTGTCGAATAGCTGCTTATATCTTGTCTTTCTCCAGGTTTCCGTACCTCCGCCGCTTCTCTCGCCGCCCAGAATTTCACCATGCCCGCGCTGTCGCCGACCATGACCGAGGGCAACATCGCTTCTTGGAAGATCAAGGAGGGCGATTCTTTCTCCGCCGGTGATGTCATCCTCGAGATCGAGACCGACAAGGCTTCCATGGACGTCGAGGCGCAGGACGACGGTATCCTCATGAAGATCATGCAGGGTGACGGCAGCAAGAGCGTCCAGGTCGGAACCAGAATAGGAGTCATCGCCGAGCCCGATGACGACATCAGCCAACTCGAGATCCCCGCCGAGGGAAAGCCCGCACAGCCAGAGCCCAAGAAGGAAGCGGCGCCGCCGAAGGAGGAAGTTGCTGCGACCAAGCCCCAGGAGCAGCCCAAGCGGACAGGAGAGAAGGCACTCCCTCAGAAGTACCCTCTCTACCCTTCAGTAGCGCGTCTGCTCAAGGAGAACGGATTGGACAAGTCGGTTATCAGCGAGATGACACCCACCGGACCTGGCGGACGATTGCTCAAGGGTGATGTTCTGGCCTACTTGGGCTCTGTCGCCTCTGGCCGGCCTGAGGAGATCATGAAGCGCTTCAACCACAACGCCCACCTTGACCTCTCCAACATCAAGATTGCCGCCCCTAAGAAGGTGGAGAAGCCGGTCGAGAAGAAGGCCCCCGTCAAGGAGGTCGCGGTTCCCGAGGAACGACTAGTTTCCTTGCCCGTTTCATTCGCGGCTCTCATTGAGGCGCAAACCAAGCTGCGCGACACATTGGGCTCTCACATTCCCGTATCTACCTTCGTTGAGCGCGCTGCTAAGCTCGCTAACGATGCTCTACCTTTACCCCTGAACTACCAGCCCTCCGCCAACGAGCTGTTCAACCAAGTTCTCGGCCTAGACAAGGTCGGCAAGAAGGCCTCCCGGGGTCGCTACCTACCCCAGATCGCTGCCCTTCCGCCTGCGGGCTTCACTGGTGTTGCCCCCAAGCGGAAGGTCGACATCATCGACATTCTGGGCGGTCCTGCCAGAAAGGCGGCCCCCAAGAAGACCGTCCAGCCGGGCATGTCCACCGGCACCAACGTCTTCAGCCTTACGGTTCCCAAGGACGAGGAGAAGCGTGCTCAGGTTTTCTTGCAGAGAATGAAGACCATTTTGGAAACGAAGCCTGCCAACCTGGTCCTATAAAAAACGAAAATGAAAATGAAAAACCTCGGCCTGTATCTATAGATATCATCTTTTTCTTGTAATGCCTATGCGCGACCCCCCTGATGCATTGATAGATTTATGGCATTTCGTCACAATTTGGATTCTGCTCATCATGATGAAGAATTTACTTGCGAGATACTTGTTAGTAGTGGATGGCCTATGCGATTGATGTGACTGAAAAAAGGAGAACTCGTCTATTTACGCTATCTGACTGCGTTCTGTCAAGTTGATATTTCCTGGTGTGATTGGATTCTTTAGATGTTCATGGATGAATGTGCGAAATATCTTGACTGACACACTCTCTAACGATACCGAATAAGACGTACATCGATTCCTACTTGCCAACTCCTTGTTAAGACTCAATGGTTTGCATTCAACGCAATACTGCTCGCCGTCGAGCGGCGCTTCATGTGACAAGTGTTATTACTTAGTATAAACTCATCAACAATCATCTTCGACTCTCAAGTCAGTATAAATATTTGCCAATCTGTACACGCTTCTCATGCTCTGTGACTCGTTCCGTCGCAAAGCATTGAAACGAGCTCGAGGATTCAATGTCCAGCGGTCTTCCCCAGTAGCATGTTTGCGTATTTCAGTATGGCAATGCTATAACATTCGAATCGCACAAGAGCACATCTTTGACACATAGGTATTTGATTATGTTTTCTAATTTTCATTTGTTATTATGGGCTACGCTTGCCCTATCATTATGACACCGAGACTGAGGTGTGATACGGTAGGGCTACCAATGAATGAACATCCCCCGAGGATTGCGCTGTCTTCTTTTCCCGATGCTGTATATTGGTAGTATCACGTATCAAGAGTCCTCATAGGTTGAATCGACTCCTGAATTTCGGAATATTCTTCCACGCTGTTATTAGTTGTCTTGTCCCACCAAATGAAGGAAGAAGAGGATTCATACGATAGGTAGCTTTGTCTTCACATTATTGCTGTAAAAATCTTCATACGAGTTGACCCCTATCTGTTCATTCACGGGTATAGATTTGAGATGTGCGTAGGAGTCTTCAATCACGAAGGCTACATTACCACGGACCTGGATCCAAATACTACTCTCCAGGCATACGATCTTTGTCATATGCGTCGACAATGACAAATCCAAGTCCATGATCGATCATGAGAGACACTCAGCCAAGACGGGAGGCTTCTCCTTGGCTATTTTTCTTTTTCCCGTTGAATCCATTTACAAGTACAGCTTCAGTCTTCTCGGTAGATAGGAGGTTGCATGAGCTGAGCACCAGCGAGATTGACGGACCAAGATCTAGGAGGTTGGGGTTCTCGTTCATGATCGAATGAATCGAGATCAAGGCACGTTGTACCGGAATGATACTACTTAACTCAGGGCTGACTAGCTGGTTGTCTCACACATTTAAATCGGGTTTCTCGGGGGATACGTCTGGCCTTATGAGTGTTAGGGTGTTTAACCAGGACTCAATCCCACGTTAAAAGTCAGTGTTTACTGCGATCAGGGCTAGTTGATACACAGAAAGTCATCACTGAGTTAGTCACCGTATACATCTCAGAGTCTCAATGGAGTGTATGACGGTTAGCCCTTACCATCTCACAGTTTAGGGTGAGCTGGAGACTGACTAGTAATTATGGTATTACTCAATTGATTGCCCTGGAATCACCCACGGGTTGCTTTACCAAAACATCCGAACTCTCTTGACTCAAATCGCTATAGCCGCCGAGTAGGGCGTACGGAGTATGTGACCTCGATGAGTCCTACAATGACTTGACTTGATATGGACGACTGTAGTCCGTTTCACTCATTTATGACCCGATCATAATCATTAGTGAATAGTGATTCAATACTCCTTCAGCGCAATCTCACGTGCTCATCGTCAAAAAGTCCGACCAGGATTCGATTCGTCCAGCGATCATAAACGGTAATTCCACAACATCGCTGTATACGATGGGATCATTGATCCAAGAAGAACACGGTGGTGTGGAGCGTAATACTTACCAACAGGCTGACAAGAACCCCAGGCAATAAAGAACTGCCGTGGACCTGTGTATATCAGCTCTGCTTCGTATTGGTAGACTCGACTTGAAACCGGTCGGCCGCGAGGACGTGTCGGTTCATGCATTGGCAGCGTCTCCTTTGGGTTGGAATAAGATTGCCACCGATGCCTCATGGACTAATAGCCGTTGTTGTTCGTATTCAGTTGGAACCCTAGATCAATCTTTGATTCGTAAGAGGTTTGCTGAACTCGATGAGCTTGGTTACTCGAGAGTTCTAGGCACGCTGTCAGAGCCATGTCGGAATGAATGACCTTGTCAACGAGAACACATTTGAGCAAGACTTTTGTGATGGAGCACAGATATTCAAATCCGATCGGGCTGCCAACTTTTGCCTCTAACTGGACGTCCTTTCCCACGGCGCACGACTGTTTGAACACGTATGTATAGTATTATTATCTTGAGAGCCACGGACGGTCCTCTTTTCCTGTACCAAGACGAGCTCTACCCACTCTACCATGAACTAAGCCAGTCTATATTCTTCTGTCAGCAACGCCTGATATGCTACGCGGTGTGTACTGTGTTACCAAAACCGCATAGAAGAATTTCGTTTCCAGACCTCGCATGTTCCAATGCAGGACTGGATGGAGAAAATGGGAAGAGGCATCTGACAGCAAAACTTGCATAGACAAAAGCAATTCGCGATGGAACTGGGCCAAAACAACCAAGTCCGGTTAGCATCTGTGTGTGAACCCGACACACAGAGAATGTCGCCGATTCCTGTCGTGAAACCGTAAGGTGGCACTTCAAGTAATCAAATGACTGCGTAGTCCGTTGGACGAGGACTCGCTAGTAATAACCGGTCAGAAAAGAGGTCGATTATCCATCTAACATCTCATTGTCTTCCTCCCAATCCTCCCACGTCGGGGCATCGAAGCCATTGGGTCGCGTGGCCCGCACGTGGCCAATTTCAAGTCCTTGAATATCGAGAACTTCTCTTGGCCGTCGGACAATACCATCGAACCCCACGCTGTAAGCGCTTTGCATTGCGCTTTCGGCAAAGAGCTTCGGGTGCAGCCTACGAATGCTGCAGATGGCTCGCTTTCCAACTTCATCAACCGAGTCACTATGTCGCAGTGCGAAGAAGTGAGGGTCATGCTGCCGACGCAGCTTGTCCTGGACTTCCTCCGGGTATGGACCGAGCGAGAGGAGAAACAAGTTGTACTGGGACAAACTGGTCCGACAGATCCAGGAACCACCCTCGGTGGCGCGCTGGTAGAGGCCAGATAGGGCTGCAATCGTTCCTAGACTGCCCGTTCCATAGTCAGACATAGGGAAAGGCGGGACTACAGGTTCATCCAGTCCCATAAAGTTGCCTTGTTCCCATGCCACACCTGTCACGCAGTCTGCGATTTGCTGCCAACCCGCGCGACCTGCCCATTCGGCACCAGGCTCGTCAGAGCCCCCAAAACAATCCTCTGCTACATATACTATCCCACGACCACGCTGCTCCGCCTTCATAACGAGAACCCCAGGCGAGTATCCCAACTGTGCGATCACGCCAGGACGGTAGCCGTCCAGAATCACGTCAGCGGTCTCGAGAAGTTCTTCGAATATGGCACGGTCAGTGGGGTTTTTGAGATGGAGAGACGTCGTATGTTTGCCAGCATTGACGTCAAGTTGGAAGAAGGGCACATCGGGAAGCTGAGGAGAGGTGATCTTCAGCACCGAAGCGCCGTACGCTGCGAGTGACCTTCCAATGGTCGGGCCAGCGATCACACGGCACAACTCGATAACACGTACACCACGGAGACACTGACGTCGGTCCACACCGTCTTCGGGTATCATGAATGGGACAGGCGGCGTAGACAGTTCAAGGGGCCGCACAGTAAAAGGTGGGAGCGAGCTCATGACGCGCCCGTGGCGAGTTTCCCTGTATTGGTCTTGGGTAAGTACCGCGGTGCCGGCTTGTCGAAACTGTTTGTTTCGTGTTTCCAACTCTGCTGTGGAGAACCGTTTCACGGCGTTTTCGATGGTCTTGATACATTGGCGATAGTCATTCAAACCCGGACAGAACGGTGGCAGACCAATCATGCCCAGGGTTATGCTGGCATCCAGGGATCCGTGAATATGGTAATACTCGCCTGGTTTTCGCGTCTCGTAAAGCCCTGCGGACAGCCGACGATACAGGATGGACTGAGCACTGTGAAGGTCGGTATCTGGGATGAGGAGTTAGCACACAGCGACGAAAGCAGAGAGAACGCATACTAACCAGGCAACCTGCGACTAATCTTTGGGTTAGACTTGTCAAGGCCATCGAGAGTTGTCACATAGGCGGACATCAAGAAACAAGTCACGCGCTCAAGGTTTACGGTGATCTTCCTCCTGCCCTCCTGGCGTTGCATATCGGCGATAGCAGCTACTGCACAACCTTCGAGCGCCTTAAGTGCTGCGCAAGCTTCCTGTTGTCGTAAAGGGCAGGGCAGGCAAACCGAGTCTCCCGTGGTAGAGCGGCTGTCAAACCTTACATCGTGAATGGACTGAAAGAACTCGGACGGCATCTCCGACTGGGAGGCTCGGAGAAGGGTCTGTAAAGCATGGTAAGCATTACTGCTTACCGAATAAGAAGAAGCCCCTTGAGACAGAGGGACTGGTGCTGGCGGCGAGTGACTGATGGTCATGTTAACTTAAGCTTATAGCAATATTCTTTGGAGAAAGTGCCTTGAGGAGAATATGGGAGATCTGGACTGAGCGGGCACGCCACTTGGCTGCCGTTTTTAAACCTCAGGAACCAGGCAACGCCACTGAATCTCACAGACATTTTGACGGTCAGGAACTGTCAGCACATGGGCAAAAAGATTATCGTGACCATGTGTGGTCACCACGACTTTGACAACCCGGAAGTGACAGTCGTTTTCGGATGTGCAAACAAACAACTACATCCGACTCAGCCGCTCGGTGATACACCTCATCGATAGTCAAGAATTTGGAAGCCTTTTAGATCAATGTCACGAAGATCAGAGCCTCCACACGAGCGAAGACAGGAGACGACAAGCCAATCCCTGGGCATGTAGCACAGTTCCTCGTCCCGTGGGTTAGGATTAATGCCAAAAGCTCGTCTGCTATTGGCATGTCAGCATGTGTAGTGCAGCCGGCAATGCGAAGTCAGGTGCTAGTCTCTGGAAATATTGAGAATGACATAATTTACTATATCATATGCTAGACTATCACGTGTTAAAGGGGACAAGAAGCATAAGGCGCTGTTCTAAATATGAATATAAAGATGATGTGGACGAGGCGCCTCAAGATCGAACGGCTGAAGGATAGACGGACGGCGTGCAGATCAGGGGGTCCCGAAAGAGACACCGGACGGGCTGCGGTTGCGAGTCTAAGTGACCCTTGGAAAAAGGAATGCTTTGCTTGTTGAATCTTCACAGCCTACCGAGAGAACGGAACTATGAAGATTGAACTGCAAACCGAAATAGAAACTCACCAGTTATACTCACCAGTTATACCGAAAGCGTGGAAAGCGTGGAAAGGTTCGGACGACCACGACCGGAGTCCCACGACGGCAAAGCCTGGATGCCGAAGATATCGACCCAAGCACCTCCTGGGGTAAGCAGCCACAGACTACATGATAGCCGGGTGCATTACCCGAGGATACAAAAGTCCGAGTCGCAATAAATGAACAGAGGTGATCGTGTAAAAAGAACCTACAGATACGTGGATCTGTGCAACATCGTACAGCAGTTGCGTGTGATGATGATGTAGTAGTTCTCGCTACATGATATATAGATTGTATGGTGTTCTCGGTTATCCAGACGGCGTACATACGATGGAGGCCAGAGACTAGGTCAGGTATCATGAAGACATCGTGGGGTTGGCTGGAGGTGGTTGGTAAGATGAAGTTGACGTTGGATGGATCGAGAAGACGTTGGTAGCGCGAGCGAGATTTTGATAAGTCAGCATACCCCATGCCCGCTACGGAATAGTCGCTGCCCCCACCGTGGGGAAGTTTACGCTAGTGTACGGATTACGTAGGAGGTACCTGCCTGGAATCCGTAGCGCCTGCCCTCGCCTGTGACAGTTACGGGCCAAGGACACCTACGATTGCCGTATCAAGTTTCCTGCAGCACTTACGAGTACGCATGTCTTCTGTCTATTTACCTTCGGATGACGTCGACATCGAATCCTATACGGAAGGGCAGGTTCCTTATCTGACCTACTGGAAAAGAAGAGTGTGCCTATCCGGGAAGTGATGGAAGAGGCGCTCGTGGGGAGGTGGTAGTCGGCGGGCTCTTCACCGAGAAGAGAAGCTCCAGCTACCAGGTAGCCGATCCATTAAATGCTGACATTAATCCGTATAGGCAGACAGGTTCGCTAAGCACACCTCGGTAGGCCAAATAGGTGCATTAGCCGATGAGCCTCAGCTAGGATGACGACAAGCACACCTTGAAAGACGTACCTTATTCCATAAGGGAAGGCTGATTCAAGCCACGCTCTTTAACTGGAAGGAAGTACGAAGCACAAAGAGGTAGGTACGAAGTACATACAAAGTACATTATACCGTAGGTGTAGGCGGTGCGCACTATGCAGCTGTCGGTATCGATCTCCCGATGGAAGAAGAATCGTCCCTTGCCTTGGTGGTTTAGCTGGCAATGTACGGGAATACATCCACTCCATAGCTTGAGATGTGATGCTATAAATACCGGGGAAGATTCTCGACTGGTTCTCCCACGTTGACGGCTCTAATGTGCCTGCTAGTCTAGTGCAGTGGAATTAAATGTCTATGTACGATACTGCTGCTGCTGCTGCCGCCGCCGCCGCCGCTACCTACTGTTCTTCTCTCTCTCTTCTTCGTGGATGTCGGTTGATCCACCAGCATCGTGACCAAGCGGACTCAACCGTTCAGCCGGTGAGACGCATTGGCCAATCGGACGAGAATAGGTACGTACTCTCTTGGCCGTTTGTGCATTTCGGACAAATCTACAGCAAGATCCAGGCGATCGGTTTCTGACCAGGCAGCGGACCAGGTAATGGCCATTGACGCGATGGGTCAGCTGCTTGTCACAGTGCTACTACCAGGGCAGATATGAGCAATCATCTTTCTCAGCCGGTATTGAGGTGCCGATCTATCAGCTCTGTGCGCTCATGCCTAGCAGTGCTCGTACCGCACACGCGGAGCATGATCTCCCATTGAAATTCCGACGAGGAACCTTGTGCATCTACGGATTACTCGTAACCTGGGAGTTGAACTTGCATGCAAGTGCTACAGACGAGTACAGACGTCCACATGCATCTCTCGACGTCCGGCCTGTGCTCTCAACCTTGAGGCTTCCATGTTGGGCTACGGGCCACCGTCGGCGCTTGCATGGCCTTGCCCTGCTGGCTTTATAGGCCGGTGGTTTCTCAATCTTCCAGCTTTGTTTAGCGAGCAACGCCAGCAACGCCAGCAACTGAGTAGACAGGAGGCATTCCAGTCCTGCGTCTCGTGCTCGGATGTGCTATGCTGTGCTTGCTCATGTACTGCGTACATTGCCAGTCCAGTATCTTCTGCTTACATGCTTGAGGTATACACACGTAGGCCACGGGAATCGGGTTGAATACGTACACACAGAGACACAAAGCGCACACAACACACCTCTTCTGCCGGTTCTCTTCACTTGATGGATGCATGTCAAGCGCCACCATTCTGCTATGCCAACCTAACGGGAGTCTCAGTTAATTGATCCACGATTACTTTGCCCAATCATGCCTTTTCCAAGCAACTTAGCCCTGTATTATTTCTCATACGAATTTCTGTTGTCACATCAGGCATGATAGGCAGACGACCCAGGGCGAGACCAGGGTCTGCTGGCTGGCTTGCCCCCCAAATATCTGCCTTGCATTTTGCCATCTTTTCTAGTCTCCTCGATCTTGGCCAGACTGGTACTGTGCTCCTCTTCTTTTGCCATCCTCCCCCTTCCGACGCAGGCGGCCGATCTCAGCACCCCTTCCTATCTCCTTTATTTTGGGCCCTCGATCTAGGCAAAGAAGAGCTCATATCCTCACTGTTCGGATCCTTAGCGCCTCGGCCGTTAGGTACCCGGTTCTATCTCATATTCAGAATTACCAGCTCTTCGCCGTTTGCCCCCGAGATATAGCTGTCGCGCTCAACTCTGAGGGCCCGATGCCGATGCCGCATGCAGGTCGATAACTGTGCGTGTCCGGATGAACTATCGTTTCAAGCAAGCAGATCTCACACGTGAGATCCCTCGAGTCTTACGCCCCGTCTGGGTCCCGATAGGGCTGAAGGGTTCCTTTTGTCCGTATCCGAGACCGACCCCTCAGCGTGCCCGTGAGTTCGGCGCCGCCCCGAACCTTCGTCTTTGCCATTGTCCAACTTGAGCCCTCCCACTCTGTAGCTCCTGATCGGATGGCGGATGTGACCTGATTCCAAAACAACCATGACACGACCGAAGGTTGATCCAGACAAAAGACAGCGCACTGCTCAAGCCTGCGACTCATGTAAGCGTAGGAAACAAAAGGTCAGTTGAAGCATGCTCTTTGCCGTTTTATCTTCAATTTTGTACGGGTCTCGTAAATGCTAGGTCTGGACTCGTCAGCCTATGCTCTTCCCCTGAAACCCGATGTTGTCACTAATGCCACACCGAGTTGTGCAGTGAGTTGCTTGCACGCTACAAAACCCTTATTGTCTTGATGTTGCTGGTTCAGTCTGTCCGACCAAGCTAGAATCAGCGAGTAGCCGCATGGCCGTTCATCCATTGTGACGACCTCTATTTCGTTCAACTGGGTCACGTTGTGTGCTGATCCCAATGCGCTAATCAAGTCTATAGTGCAACGGCCTGAAGCCATGTAACACCTGTACAAAACGAACACTTGATTGCCAATATACGTCGGCCAGTTCAGATCACTCTGGCTTGCAGGATGGTTTTGGATCACCTGCTAAGCGTCGCCATCTGAACAGTTCGCCAAATATGTTGAAATCATCTATCGAAATTGATCAGAATTCTTCAAGGAAAAACTCATCTTTACTGCCATGGGGCCATCAGACAGAATCGGGAGACCTGGTCATTGATGGTGCAGTTGGGATAAAACCTCCTCAACAGAGACAGATCGGGATGAGTCGCCCATTCCTGACTGGAACCGATGGAGATTTTGATAGTCGTTCCAAGTTCAGCAATGCTAGCGCTGCTGCTGACGAGGCCGAAGTCTACCCTCAAAATCGAATGCTTCAGGACTCAACCGGAAGACTTCGTAAGTTAGCATAGTTCCAGTCGGTCACTTTTTCAAGCTTTCCCTTGTGCATTGGTTCCGTTCACCCGTCTCAAGAAAGCCTGTTTTTCTTCGTCCCTATCCTCCTTATTACTTAACACTTGTCAACTGAGATCAATCACATCCATCTAGATTGATTTTGAACGAAACGAACTGACGTAGAGTATAGTCTACATTGGCGATTCCGCCAGTCTTTCCTATCTCCAATGGATCCGTATGATTGTCGAAAAGGTCTCTGGAGCCTCTGAATTCACTGTAGATCCTCGCCGGCACATGATCATGGAGAACACTATCTTACTACCGCAAGATTTGAGGCCGACTGGAGTTCTTCCTGACCAACGAACTGCTAACATTTTGATCAACTCCTTTTTCACAAATGTGCGTTCCCTCTTCTTATGTACATTTATGACATGTCCTTAATAGATACAGACCGCAGGGTTCATTGAAGTTTTCAACAAGCAAGCATTCTTGAAGTCAGTCGACGAATGCTATAAAGACCCGCTCGGCGTCACACCGTCTCTCTTGTGCTTGCTCTACTTGGTATTTGCCATTGGCCTTGTCATGGCCGCCCCTTTTCCTGGAAGTGACGAGTCCGCCGTCATCGACAAGCTTCGATCGGAGAGGGCGAACCGAGCGGAGTTGTTTTTTCGCAGCGCTAAGAGTCTCGCTGATCCAGTTTCCGGGTTCGAAGATGCCGACTTCTGGTCTATACAGGCTCTGCTGCTGATGTCTCTGTACATGCTCGCGGTTTCAAAGCGAAACGCCTCTTATGCCTATTACGGTGAGAATGTTTGCTGTTGAGCCATTATTTTGCACACAGATATCCATGTTCTCGACGTCACGTCCCGTATCTAACGCTGCCGGGTAGGGATGGCAGTACGTTCTGCTTTTGCCTTGGGGCTCCATAGAGAAGAGAGCATGGAGGTATTCCAAGCCGAGGAGTGTTTTGTGCGCAAACGCCTCTGGAGGACACTATTCATACTTGACCGCTTTTTGTCGGCATGTTTAGGTCGTCCGACTGCCATATCCGAAGAGGACTGCTCTGACATTGCGTTTGAGACCTCGGTAACAGCGTGTAGTCCACCCATGAGCATGTGCACGGAGTCAATCCACTTAGCCGCCCTTGATGCCGCCGTCAAGAGTTGCCAGGTTATTGGGATGACTCTAAAACGTGTTTATTCGAAGAGGAAGATCTCGACTATAGTGGGACACGAAATTGCTACTCTCTTGGAAACCTGGAATAAAGAACTACCTCCGTCGCTTCATTGGAGACGACTCATGAGTGGAGGAATCGAACCTACCCAAGGCATCGCAATATTGCATGTCAACCTTCTTCATTGCCACTCCGTCATGCTTCTGACGAGACCATTCTTCCTTTGCTTGCTCAACAAAAGTGCGGCAGGCCTGGTGGGCAGCAATGCTAAACCATCTCGCCTGAGTCACAAAATGGAAAATTTCGCTCAAACTTGTGTTGAAGCGTCGCAGCATACTTTAGTCCTAACACAGGCCGTTCTGGATGACAAGTATTTACCGCAATGCGACCCCTTTGTCATGTAGGTCATCCTACCCTGAATTTTACGCAGCTAACAGAGAGTAGACATTGCGTTTTTGCCGCGGCGTTGATTGTTCTGAGCAACGAGTTTGCTTCACTATACCATAATCCGGACGCACGATCATCGATCAATAGCGCAATAGCGATTCTCAGGTTCTGCTCTCAAAATGACAAGCAGGCAGAGCGAGTATCATATATTGTAGAGACTTTCGACAGGGCAAATGAACAACGGACACCATCGGTCAAAAGGCCCTACCTTTCAGGTCGGAAAACTCCGGTGCTATCGACGTTGTCTCAAAACAGTTCCTTTGATGCTATGAGCCATTTCTTCCGAATAGGGCACCGCGATGCTATTTACACCACTACCACGTCGACGTTTGATGATGAGCCTATCTTGGCTACTGCTGCACTCCCGTCTCTCCCATCCTTGATACCTTCCAGTATGCAAGAACCGAGTCCGGAAGGAAACCTGTCTATGAGCAGCGGCATAACGGCCACTGCCGGCACGGCACAAGGCATTGACGCGACGTTGAGTGGTGGTGACTCAGAATTCGATCTGGATAGCCTCTGGGACTGTTGGCATAACAGTTCTAGCCTTCCAGCAACGGTGCACCCTGGTGCCTTTGGCCAGTATGCCATCGGCAACCCGCTAGTTCACCAGGCGGGCCCAAGTGTCATGTTCCATCCCTCGGACTTTAAGTAGTTGTCACCTCACTTTCATTCCTCTCTTTGCATGATCAGAGGTTGCCAATGTCTTCTTCAACATAGTATAGGAGGGAATTTAATGTTTTATTCTAGCTCAACACGGTGGGATTACCTGAGGCGTCCTAATCTCTCAAAGGGTACGCGTTGTCTGGGTGTGTGGGTGTAATCAAGTCAACTTCCAAGCCTTGAAGCCTTCTCGTTTTATATCAGAGCACATACTGTATGTTATGCTTCATTCACTAGCGACGTTCTTTTGTATCAGAATTCTCTATCTATTAACCTCCTTGAAATTGGGGGCACCATGAAGAATTCGCGTTTCGCCCTATCGACTTGTGACTTATACACTTACGGGTTTACGACCACTTATTCATTATTTTTTAGTATATAATGCTATTATTCTACTCAGAAGGCTTCTTAAGTCTGTTATCGTCATTTATATCATTGTTGTTGATGTGTGAATACTCACGGTCCTTGATGAACCCGTGAACTGCTCCGCTCATCGACATGTGAGTTGGACTTCAGGTGGGTGAAATGACGATGTCACAAGTGGCTATGCATGAGTCTTGTACCAGCAGTATGTCAGTTAAGGTAAGCACATATGATTCAAGGCAAGGCAGATGAAGTGACGGAACGCTCGCTCAATAAACAATTAACAGACTATGGATACAGAGGATTATAGTGGTATAAACAGGAAACGAAACATGGTATCCCTTCCCAAAACGATGACTACGTAGTCTGGTAGTAGTCTCTAATCCCCTCACTTTCCTGTGCTGTTCTCCCTTCCTGTCCTAGAGTCTGCGCGAACCCAACCACGACCTATCCTTCTACACTAACATGAATGCAAGTAGTAGAGGAAGCCAGATGTACACCACGCTGGGGCTCAGAGAGTGGTGCAGTAAGCTTGATGCGCCGCTGTGGAGTAAGACGGGCGTGCCAGTTGTCGGCGTATCATCGATGCTGCAGATCATTTTGCAGTGGCCCTTCGATCGCTTCTCGATTTCGTCCCGCTTGCTGGGCTGCGGGTCCTTCTCGGTCGTGTTGTAGACGACCTCGATCCACTGGATTTGCAGGTAGGCCTCGCTGCCAACTGTCATGTTGCCGGACCAAGAGCCGCCGTCTGACCATGCATTGAAGATGACCTGGCTCGGGTCGTGGGGCACCTGGAAGGCGATCGACGCCGCTTGGTCGCCGTCGATGTACCACGTGGTGTTCTTCGGGCTCCAGTCCAACCGGTGGACGGACCACTGTGTCCAGTCGGCCTCGACTGGTGTTGTCGCATTCCGCGTGGCGGCCGGAATGTCGTCGCCCGCCGCGCTATACGAGGGCTGGTTCGTGTATTGAACCTTGTCTGGGGGATCTGAGGTTCGGATCTCGAGATCGGCCTCCTGGACCGACTTGAGTTTATCCGGGTTGCCATTGTCTCGGTACGTGAACATGGCGGTTACAGCACCGGGCGCACCGAGCGTTCTGGCGTACATCCGGATGGAGAGGAAGTGGTAGGAATCCGAGACGGATTCGAACTCTGCCGACGACTGGAAATCGTCAAATCTCGCAGTTCTCATCGTCAAGAAGGTGTCGGATGAGGGGTTCTCATCTGTGTTGTTCTCAATGTAGACATTGCTGAGGGAATTGACCATCAATACTGATGCTGTCCCCGAGTCCAGCGACGCGCTGTTATTCCAATTCTGAAGACTCCAGATGGTCGACCAGTCAGGGTCCAGAAAGTACTGGCTGGACTCTGGTGCCCAGGCACTCTCGAATGGATCGCTGAGAGCTGGAGGAACCCCCGCATATTGCGACAGTGACCGGAAGTCAAAGAATTTGTGTGTTGTGAAGTAATGGGCGCTGGTCTCGTTGGTCAAGTAGCAACCACATTGAGAGTCTGTGACTTCTTCTAAACAGGAAACGAGGCTCAAAACCTGGAAGAGAACGAAAAGAATCGCATGAAAGGCCATGCTAGCCATCCTGATCGTGAGAGTGCTCGATCGCACGATTGTCCAGCTTAATTCAGCTCGGGTGGGGTTGGTGCAAACAGTCGAGTCGAAACTGTTAGCAAGGTAAGGTGACTGAGGTCTGGACCGAGTGAATCATCCCAGAGAATTCGAAGACAGACAACGTTCGAGGACCGAAGGGTTGGGTTGGATGGCAGGTCGTCAGATAAATAGAGAAAATCACCAAATGAGCAGATTTATGTACAGGTAAGACAAAGAAGGGAGGCTAGACAACTCAATCTATCGTGCATGCGCAGTACAGGAAGCACAAGCGGGCACAGCAATAGTTTCGGGTTGGCAAACACGATCAGTTCTAAATCTGGCTGCCAATTAAGCACGATCTGTCAGGCCTAGCCACCTGGCTGAGCTGCAGGTCAGCTACGCAATGCCGGTGGTATATTGAATACATACCTGACCTGCCTTACCTATACGAAGACGGAATGTCTTGCGGGCATCAGGGTGGCCACGATGCACGATCACGCACGATTGGGCTCTGTTGGCCTTTTTGGGGCCGACTTAGTGTCTAGATCGACGAGGTCCGTCGATTGGGTGGGTGGAAGGAGAGAGAACACATTCAGAGAGTGAGGCCTCTGGCGATCATGGCCGCGTTGATTGTTCAGCCACAGCGTTGCATTTCGAACGTTTATTGTCCCGTTATAATCCCGATGTTGACAAATGAAGGAAATGCTGATTGGCCGAGCCAGCTTGACAGCGGCCACATGCGCGAGCGAGCACCGATATGAGACAAAGAGCCAGTGCCCCTTGTATATTATATGCTGGCACAGGAGAGATGAGAGGGCAGAGACAGAGAGATGGTTGCCGGACTGCGCCTCGAAGTGGACGTAGGCCGGCGCCGTGACGGCAGAAACGGTGGCCAACTTGGTGACCATCATGAAAATCCAGGCCGAGCATCCCCTCGTGTGGAACGAAGGGAGCACGGAATTGCTCAGGCAGACACGGCCCAGGTAGCTGGAGCGGGATCGGTTACAGTCTGCTTCTTGGCGCCAATACTTACTCTACCAACCTACCACCTTCGAACTTCATGCTCTACTTCAACCCGGGATCTCTTGACGTGAGACCAGCCCCAAGGCCCTCTCACAAGTGAGGCTGAATGTGCCCTTTATCTCTGACAATGCTCTCGAACCTCATCGCTCGAAGTGGCGCAATCGCGGGCGTTCTTTCGGGTCTCAGATGGATGGGAGGCCGCCATTCCATCATCCTCTGGAGTTGTGCTGGTAGACGGCGTCAGCCATGGTATCGATGTCAACGTTACTTTGACTGGACGCTCGGTGGCCGGTTTGTTTATTGGTTGGAGCTGGAGGGTTTTGGTTGTCACGTCTTGGCCGGAGTTTATCCACAGGCCAATCACCGTTACTTACATAGAGCAGTGTCTCGTAATCGATATAAAAGGTATAACACTGTGAATTTGGGTTACTTCAAGCGGCTTAAATACATATATATACTGGATAAGTGTATCATGTTAGGAGTTATGGATTATGGACACCCAAGCAATCGATCGTACTCCGAAGCGAACTCGTAAAAATTCCGTACATATCGCGCGAAGATCACTCACTAGGCATTACGCACATGAATCGTGATTTTCCGAACCTGGATGTACAGCAAGCTGGTACTATTTCTCAGAATAGAAGTGATCGATGGGTATGGGTGGTTGGTTCTGCTGCTGACGTTCATCCGTAATGCGTCGATCCATTGCGGACACAATTCGGGTGATGAACGGAAGAGAGTCAGTTATCCCGTTCACGGTATGCCGTAATCAACTTTTTAAGTGCATATTCTGTACCGGATACGTGAATACACTTTACATAGTACAAGTCACCTAACGTGACCCTGCTCTATTCTCCGGGTACCTGTACCTGCCTACAAGTGACCGCTACCGCTACCTATTCCAAGCCCTGGAAGCTTTCCATGTTAAACACCAACATCTGCGCATCTTTAGCGGAACAGAATTCCGACAACTGCTTCACCGTCTACTTCTAGCCTCACTTTGCCTTCGAGTGTGTCTCAGAGGGTTCCGCGCTTAACGCCTCTTAGGTTGGACATCCTGTCGCAAGTTCTTTTTGAATGCGCTTCGGTTGTTTCATTCAAATGTGCGGGCTTCCATATTGACAACCACAGTTCTTTTCTTAGTGACGCCGACATGACCGCCTCCAAGCCGATCGCCAGCGAGCCGTCATCGCCCAGTCCATCCACTGGTCGTGATGGGCCCGACGAGACACCACAGGTCAATGACGCCGCGGTGAAATCTGAGACTCACGATGTTCCCGTTCAAGCCCTAAAATCCGCTTCTCGCGACGAGTCCGCCTCTCGCGACGAACCACCATCTCCAACTCGCGACGAGCCATCACAGAAAGCTCCAATGGCCGAAGCGGACGAGTCGAAAGTCTCCCGAAGCAATGACGCGACAGCTGAACCAACCAACTCCAAAGATGAGTCGGCTGCTACTGCTACCGCTGAAGCTTCGGGCCAGCCCACCGCATCTGCAGCAACTGGCGGAGAAGACGATGGTTGGGGCTGTCATTGGGATCAGGAGCACCAGGCCTGGTTCTTCTATAACAGCATCACCAAAGAGTCTACTTGGGACAATCCTCGAGTACCGTCTCAAGCCCAGGCTTCTGCAGGAGCCAGTGCTCAAGCGCAAGGTTCAGCTGCGACTGCGGCTCCGCCAGCGAGCAGACTGCCGGCCGGTGGTTACAATCCTGCCATCCATGGCGACTATGACCCCAATGCCTGGTATGCCAAGAACAATCAGGAAGAAGACGAGACCGAAGTTCCCGTAATGGACACCGCCGCTGCCTATGCTGCCATTGGCTCTTTCAACCGTTTCACTGGCAGATGGCAAGGTGATGAACAGGGTCCGGATCGTCACAATGACGAGGCCAAGTCCCGGCGTCAGATGAACGCCTTCTTCGATGTCGACGCAGCCGCGAATGCGCATAACGGACGTAGTTTGAAGGCTGAACGCGCCGGCAAGAAGCCCACCAAGAGCGAGCTCAAGCAGTTCAAGGAGAAGCGTCGGGCGAAGAAGGAGGAGAAGCGCCGGGCTTGGCTGCGCGACTAGAACCACGGTCTAGCCTCACTTACTGGGTTTGTTCATGGATGGGCGTTAACGGCTTGATACTCGTGCAATTTGGCGAGAAATGGAACGGCATCTGATGCATGAGAAATGGCGTTGGCTGGTTGATTAGGCTGTTTAATTCTGTACGCGTTGACGGCATGCGGACTCCTTTGCATAAGGAGTGTATTACTACACTTCTGTCCTCGTCGTTTACGACACCGAGTTCCTGTAAATGCTTTCTAGTCGTAGTTTGGTTGTACGATACAAAACTGATATTGAGGTCGAGATGGGGCCGATTTGCTTGGCCGCCGTGGCATCCTCCCTTGACGCGCTCGGAATTTTTTTCATCTAGGTACATGAACAATAAATACGCCTGGATCGCGCGCGGCTGCGAAGGACGAATTGTTTCAGCTCCCCCTTCCCATTGGATCTTACTTGTCGATGACTCCAGGTGGTCGGTCCTACACAACGTGAGAAGCTGAATGGCGAACTACGCCCCGACCTATGGTTTGGTTCTTCTTTTTTCGTGCCCACTTACTATCCCTGCCAGGCCACGACCATGAATCGCTTTCCGAATTGTTTCTTGGCGATATATGAACCAAGAATTCACGGTTTGCGCGAATGTGCAGTGGTATGATGTCAAATGAGATTTCATGCTTACCGTCTCGCAAGATGTTCCCCTTTTTCGTTTATGTGCCCTTGCATGTTCACTAGCATTGGATTCAGGGGAAAAGCGATAATGAAAATCCGGGGGAAAAGTGAGAATAACTCGAGTTTATCTTCGGAATCCTCCTGATATTAAGGCCTCACCGGTCTTTATAGTGGTCAATATACATAAAGCTCCGAGTACAACTCTGCCCCGACTCGAATACAGCTGAGCGAACACAGGCGTCCTATCTAGTCTCCACCTACTCGTCCTCATCGTCCGTATCCAGCTCCATGTTCAGATGCACGCTCTCGTCATCGCTGCTATCCTCCTCACCACCCTGGTTCGTCTCCGCCTGTCGGATTATACCCGTGGCCGTGGTAGCATGACCGGATGGAGCGGTGGTTATATCGGGCCGAACCGAAGCTGTCGGCTCGGCATCCGACATGCTTGCGCTTGCAGTCTCCATCTCGATGCGTTTCGGAGGACTATCTTCCGTCGAGATGTCTTCGTTCTTCCGCTTCAGTGACTTCGTTGATACGGGATCCTCTGGCGCGGACTGGACTTTCGAATCTAATAACTGTGTGAAAGGAGTCGAGATGGGCTCGGCGGTGCGCGTGGGAAAGGGGTTGGAGGAGTTGAATGTCGCAGCTGGCGTCGGAGCTGAGAATGCGCTCGCGCTCTGGCTTTCGAATCCTTGTCCGAAGGAGAATCCGGCAGTCTTGGTCTCTGTCTCGTTATCACCTTCTTCATCCACTACCATCGCCTCACCAGATTCCAGGAATTCGCCAGTCGGCCCGGTTGAGATCGGTCGGAAGTTGAATCGGAGAATTTCTACGCTTTCGTCCCGAGGAAATTGCTGAGTGAGGTAGGGGAGGATGACCTGGGGTGTGCGCCCGCTTGCATGGCGCGCTGGATGGAGTACGCTTGCTATCTGAGCATCCTTGTTCCGAGAAAGGATCGCCGTTCTAAGCATCTGTGCGCGCAAGGAAGAAGGAATGTGCTGTTGTGGTAAGTGACTGAAGAGTGTAGTCAGCAAGTCCTCGGCCGCGCTGAGATGCTCGACGCTGAGAGAAACGGTCATCATATCGTCCTGAGGCTTGCCGATGAGGAATGCGTCGGCGCTCTGTGAGAGCGTCTTGGGCTTCTGTCCATTCTGTGTCGTAGAAGTTACTTGTGGCTTTGGCTTCGGGAGGTAACCAGCTGCGCCGAAAAGATCCCGGCAGCAACACTTGATAAGGAGGCTCAAACTATCGACAGAAAACTTGGGTAGCGTGGGTCCGCAGAGTTGTAGCATCTCCTTCGCCAACAAGAAGGAGATCGTCCGTACTTGGGGTAACCGGTATCCGGATTCGAGAACTCTCAAAGTCTGATCCAGGGTCTCCTGCGCCAGGGGAATGTAGCTGGCTTGCAGCCGCTTGGCCAATGTGAGATGCAGCTTCATCGCGGCAACCTGAATGTCAGGTAATACCGCCCATAACTCATCTCTTTCCTCCCTTCCAATAGCAGGGTTCAGATATCCAGCATCTTGCTTCTCCTTTCCAGGCAACGAGGGCTTAATCGATGAGATTCTCGTGATAATGTCGAGTATAGCGGTGACGGGGATGGCGACAGGTACTCGGGTCCGGCAACGAAGGTATTCTCCAACGAAGCCAAGCAAACCAATGATCCGCTCACTACCGGCCTCAACACCCATCCATTGAGGGAATTGGTCTGGTCCTCCATTTCCACCTTGAGGTTCCCCGTCAAGATTGACCTGCTTAGGCTTGTAGCCGGTCGTTGATTCCCAGGTTTCGTTGACGGCTCGGAAGACTTGGTCGGCTGTCCCATGCAGCGTCTTTACGAGCTCCTCGACATTCTTGGTCCACTCGGTGGAATCTCCGCCCTTCGCTGCGGTCATGTGAAGCCGAATCGCTAAACGCCTACTGCTTTCTTGCAGAGTGATGGGAATGAGACCATCGTTCAGCGTAGTAGGGGCCAAGAACGGCCGCGTTTCGGTTCTGAACTTTCCAGCAAACTGTCTCAAAGTGGTAGGATGATGCGGAACCAAAAGCGAAATGGCCTCGAAGATAGTCTCAATAAGGCTATAAGGGGCCTTGCCTACTTTGCTAGACGCAGGAGGCTTGAGAATCTGTAAACAAGCCGTTGCAAACGACGTTAGAGTAGGCGTGACGATCTCCCGTACGAGAGTTGGATAGTCCTGCATCAATGTGTAGATCTTCGTGATTGTCACTATACATAGATCTTTGGTGGCAGCAGGATCTTTCTTCTGTTGTAATGTCAGCTTCTTCGACTCTGAACACAGCAGCACCATCCTTTGGACCATACCTGTAATATGGTGATCAACTCCCGCACCCAGGGCTCAGATGCGCGAAGACATTCCCATCCGCCAGTTTCGACCACGGCTTTCACTAGAGCTGCGCCGACGAAACGGCCCTGGCTCGTCCTGCCCTTGAGAAGAGAGGTAATCTGAGTTTTCAGCCTGTGTACAAGTACAGCAACTTCGGGAGAGTTGTCTGTGGTTTTGGCTTCCGACGGCCGTGAGAGAGGCTCCTGACAACGCGCCACATCTTTGAGAAGACTGGGTAACAGTGATGGCAGCTGCTCGACCTTTGCCGATGTCAACCTCCGGCAGATGCCTCGGAGCTCTGGTGGTAAAACAACAAGCGCCATTGCGAACTGAGATAATTATCGACAGTGATGAGGTTCACAGTCGGTTATCCCTGAGAATTGGCGCTTTTATGTCGGTTGGCTGGTGCTGCTGTCGCCAATGATTGTCGCGGCTCAGATATCGCCTTGGTATAAGTGTGAGTGGGCGACGCTCACACGTGCGTGACGGCGATGATCGATAATTTCAAGGAAAGGGAACCTCTATGAAAGAACTCTCATAGTACTCTTGCCGTTCTTTCAAAGGTCGATTATATCAGTGCTTTATACACCAATTTGAGATCGAATGGAAAAAGATGAATAGGTATGGCAGCTTCAACGAGAGATGGACATAATTTTCAGAGGCAGAATTTTGGTACATCCCATTTGCTAGGTAGACATGGAATACTACATAAACTTGTTACATACATAATTAAGGAGCGCTATCTCTATATAGGGGTCTGACTTCTCTTACGCCTTGTTTGTCGCACTAATTCCTTTAATCGGTATGTAGTATCTGATAAGTCGGTATGTCGACGGATGATATCACATGGTTGCCCCTGACTTAACTTTTGGCTGCCTACCTACCCTCTTGATTATTTACTTACTAACTTAAGACACGATCAACAATCTGACGCCCGCGCCCGAGTTTCGACTCCTTTCCGTATTATCACCCAATTGTACGCGCGAGATGATTCCGAGTTCTTCAGTTGAACAGTAACGCGACAGAGCCTAGAGTCAGGGAGGATCCAAAGACAGTCCGTCGCCAGGATGAGTGTATGTCGTTATAGGGGATGATAGTGGTTCTGCCACTCTATGCTAGCAGCGATGCTGACCAGGATGCCATTCCCAGAACCCGATCAAGGCAGCCAATTACCTGAAACTACTGGAGGATGCGAGGTGCGAGGGGAAATGGGAGTTAGTCACCGAACTCGTGCGCAAGGTGCGCAAACATGCGAACGATCGAGCGTGTACGATGCTTTCGCCCTCTCAACCCCCGTGAAGGCAGGCTGGGCTGACAACTGAATACCATAAAAGGCCTTACCGCTGCTGTAGAAACCGAGTATGCGGTCGTTAAAGCTGTTCAGAAACAGTCGACTACCTCGACGCCTTCGGCCCCCGTTTCGACCGCCGATCTAGACACCGGCCGGTTATTTCCCAAGTTGCTCGAAGCCATCAGCGCCGAACGTACCTATCCTGAAGATAGATATCAGGCCCAGGTTTGTCTGGCCTGGGCACACTGGACAGTGGGAGAGTACGATATTGTCTCGGCCCGGTTACCCACTGATCAAGAGAAAGAGGCTTTGCCGCTACAGCAACCAGACGGGGTATCAGAATGCACGCGCTTCTGTGTTCTAAGGGCCATATATCTCAAGGCCTATTGCCTTGCTCGGAACGACAAGACGCTAGAAGCGCTTGGCGTCATCCAAGGAGCTCTGGCGTCTATGCCGAGTCTCTGGTATGGCCAGAAAGGTCGCGCGCAGTTACAATTCTGGGCCGAGATCTCTTTGGCCGAATACTGTTTGACACATACCCAAGCTTTGGATCGGGGCGAAAAGAGTCTCAGCGATGTCGACTCGCTTGGCCCCTTTCGAATGTGGGCGAAATACTGGGACGTCACTAAGCCGCAGGGGACCCTCACTGTTGCTGGTCACGGCTTTCGTGGACCACTACCGCGAAGAAAGGTCTGGCAAGAATACTATAATGCGGTTTCCAGCATTCTCCAACTGGACTTCCCATTTCCCGCTGGTTATGTGAGCGATGGCAACAACGGACCCTCTGCTCGCTGCCAGCTGCAAGTGGAATTGAAGAAAGTCGAGGTTGCATATGAAAATCTGCTCCTAAGCGAAACTACCTTTCCTCGAGCCGACGAAGAGAGAGAAGAGGTCGAGAAATTTGTTGCCGCCGTGATGAGCAATTGGCGTGTTTCAGTCGGCCGCGACTGGCTAGAGCAGGATCTCGGACCGGGTGGTAAAGATGCCCTTAGTCGTGGTATCTTGGACATCTTATATCGTGCGGCAACCAAGACATACCACTCTACTGCCATTCTACGACATTTGTTCACTGTTCACCTCGCTGTCGCCGAGTTCGATCTGGCTTTTCATGCCCTTGATTCATACATAGAAATTGTGAAGAAGGGCAAAGCCCGCGTCGATAAGACTGGCAACCCTGAACCGTCTCTCGATGATGATGCCACAGTACTGGAGACTATCTCGAAGGCCATAATTGCTTTATGTAAGTATGGTTTTCAAGATACTGCCGAAAAGGCTCGCGATCTTGGTATTGAGTTGGAAGAGATCCTTCAGAGAGCGCGCCCACCGCTGCCCAAGACCGGGGGTAGTATCCCTACGGTCGATGAGGAGAACGGAAATGGTGTTGTTCTTCACCCCAGAGTGTCTTCTCGCGTCAACGCTTTATCCTGGCAGGCTATTGGTTTGTCGCAAGCGCACTGGTCTCGCGTAACTTCTGACACGTCTTCAAGGATTGACCTCCAGACAAGCGCTATTCGCAGTCTCCAAAAGTCACTCTCGCCAGAGACGGGCAACCCTACAGATGTCAGGACTCTCTTTACTTTGAGTCTTCTATTAGCAGAGCAGCGTGAATTGACTGCAGCTATTGATATCGTGAAGGCCGCGTTGATGTCTCGAAAGAGACCTTCCGAGCAACGACTCGAGAATAACCCCTATTGGCACGAGAGGTCCCTCATCCCTCTGTGGCATCTTCTGGCCCTATTGCTCAGTGCTAGGCAAGACTACACAATGGCGGCCCGTGCTTGCGAGGGAGCATTCGAGCAATTCAACGACCTAGATGTATTGTTTGGACCGCAAGCACATGGCTCTTTCCGAAGCGAACACCTTAATGAGGCTGAAGCTCACGATGGAGCACCATCTTCTTTCGGTCTTGTAGATGAGATGGATGACCTGGAAAAAGAGGGTATCCTTGAGGTTAAAATGACACAGATTGCCCTTCTAGAGCTACTAGAAGGACCAGAAGCTGCAGTTAACGCTAGCCAGGAACTCCTTATTCTTTACACCCGACTCTTCGGGCCTATCAAGACGAAGACTCTCGCTGTAGTCCCCAAGTCGCCCTCCGAACCCCCCAAGTCGGCTGGCACGCTTCGAAGTATCAAAGAGAGTATCTTCAGCCACAGATCCGACAAAAACAACAACCACTCGAGAAGACGAAGTATCTTCAGCAGCGGCGATAAGTCGGTTGCCCCGTCTGAGAGACCCCAAACGACGCAAACATTTACGAGCCAATCTACACATGGAACGGGCATAGGAGATGGCGATTATACAGGGTCCCCACGATCTTCCAGACCGACAAGTGTTCGTGGACGACGTAGTGAATCGCTGCGAAGAAATAGTCTGAAGAAACGAGATGGCAGTGTTCAGCAACAACGTGCACGCAGCAGTAGCGGGGCGCCTCGGAAGTCGGACCTCGTTAATGGCGAAGGTCACCCCATGCCAGACGCCGCAAGAGTAGCTGGACAACAGGACTACTCGGGACGGAGTAGTAGGAGTAGAAGCATCAGCGCGCAAATCACGAAAGGTCGGGGATTGGTCCAAAATGGGTTCGACCTGCCAGCCTTAGATGCCTTCCAATGCCCTAACCCTCTACCTGCGATCAAGTTCTCTGAGGAGCAGACTGAACGGCAGCGCCAGACTCTGCTGATCAAGGTCTGGTTGATGATCGCCTCCTTCTACCGATGCTGTAAAATGCATGGCGAAGCAAAAGACGCGATAAACGAGGCGCAGAAGTTAGCGGATAGTATAGGAGCCGCCATATCCAAGGACACGAGTGGCTGTCTTAGCCCGAGCAACCCTGGCTGGGGTGGTAAGACATGTCTCGCCGAACTTTTAGGCGACATAAACACTCAGGTAAGATGGATCTCGGGTTACTAAGAATGAGAGCTCAACTGACATGGGTGTAGATGGGTCTTCTTGCTGTCGACGAAGGCGCTCCGGAAACCGCCAAAGCTTACTTCGAGGATGCTCTGATGCATTATCCCGATCACCCGGCTGCTATAGTCGGGCTATCCAACATCCTGCTAGATATATACTGTGAGGATCTCTTACCACCTCCAGCTATACCTAGCATAAGCGGAGAGACAGTGTCAGGGGAAACTGCCGCTAGTGGCACGAAGGCCAAGAAGTCCACATCGGGGAAGACGGAAGCTTCACATCCTATGCTGGCAGGACCTCTAGGACTCAGGGGCGATTCACTCCATGAAACATCGTTGTCTCGAGCTCCTACAGACCACATGACCGATTTCGATGCCATTGATGGACTCCCCGCTCCCCATAAGGCGACCTCACTACCGCTTCTTGATCGCTTGTCTGCGCGAGACCGAGCGTATGGCCTCTTGTCTGGCCTGACTAAGCTCGGCAGGGGCTGGAACTACTCGGACGCCTGGTTCGCTCTAGCCAGGGCGCATGAGGAGAGCGGGCAGATAGACAAAGCTAAAGATGCGCTGTGGTGGTGTGTTGAGCTCGAGGAGGGAATGGGTGTGCGCGGGTGGCATTGCATCGGTGTGAATGGGTACGCTCTCTAGATGGACATACGTCTACGTCATGGGGATATCGGCGTTGATGGGACATGTTTGTCAGACCTTTCCGACCAGTCAGTCACCGTTACGCGTCCTCACGATGCGCGACCGGGGTGTTTGTCTAGGATGAATCTCGAGGCTTCCCTCCTCCTCAACAACACCCGCCCAAATGTGACTGTTATTTTGTTTTAGCAAATTCCGCAACCGCGTTCAGACCAGCATGGATTTAGCGGGATAATTCCACCATTATAGACTTGATCAGAAAGCATTGTCCCAAAATCATGGCGGACGTTAATTTATCGAGACAAGTTACTATTAGATCTAGTATATACAAAAATTAATGCAGAGCCTTAGCTCATCCTACCCACAACCATCTCACCTCATGTCGCAGTTCATGGATTCCAACTTGGGCTTCGTTCGGTTCCTGTATTGCCCGAAGTCGTCGTCAGAATTATTGTGTTATGTGAAGAGTTTTCTCTTTCGTGCCCCTTTACCCCTGACGTGAACAATGGTGACATGGTCATGTACGGATGAGATATGTCATCTGCCATCCCAAACCGAAAAGAAACCCATTCATGCAAGTTTCTCCATAATCCCACCGCTGCTTATCCGTTCGTCCCGGGCCTAATTTCCCCTTACTTCCCTGCCTACATCATGCAGACCATTGTCCCGCTTACATACAGCATATGCATGTCGTGTGTGGGAACCAGTCGAATCATGCAAGGACAACCCCGAGACCTGGGATAACATGATCTGTGTTTGACGTCTTTTGTTAAGCCCCGTTCCTAGCCCGTCGAACGATCCGGCTTACTATGGCGGGAAGCCTAATGTCTAGGCTGGATGAATTTACCGGATCCACGGCCACCGCCCGGTTGCTTTTTGCTCTCAGTCTTGGTGGTGTTCTAGCGTTGGATATTCTTAGCGTCATGTTTACTATTTCTATGATGGTGGTATGAATATGCTAGCCTGGCGATCCAGGTACGGGAGACGGATCTCGTCTAGTCTGCCCCTATTAACCCCAACCCACATCCTGACGTTAGGAATATCGGCTTGACATCGATATCGTCATGCCATCAAGGTCCTCATCAGAGTAAAGGACGACTATCTCGTCCCGGTCTACTCTCTCGTCAGCCTGGATTATGGGCTGGCTGATGATGTATTCTACTGTGTCGCCCTCGCTGCATTGTGCTGAATGATCTCGAACTTTCGTCAAAAGCGAACTCAAAACAAAGTCGATGAGCTTCATGTGATGGGCTCAAGGACCTCGTCGATCAGCTAATCTCATCCGACATGGTCCAGGAGATGGACATAAATACACATCCCATCCCCTGGACGAGCCAAGATGGAACTTGTACTTCTTTCCATCCCGAAGATAGTTTTCTGTTCAGACGTCTCGACGAAAACACCAACTCTCGTTAATAATAACTCTTCGACTACTCACCTACGATAGCCTGTATCTGTTGAGATAACCAGCTTTCACGATGCACTTCTCCAAGTCTTTCGTGGCCGCCGTGCTCATGCTCGGCCCCGCGGTTCTCGCGAACCCGATCACCATTCCCTCCAACTCCAACTCCGGCTCCAGCTCTGGCTCCAGTGTTAGTTCATACAACTACGAGTCCTACTCATCTTGATTCACTAACAGAATATCCATAGGACGATGCCAGCGTCTCTGAGCGCGATCTCAAGGGCGAGATGATGATGAAGCACGGCAAGGGCAACAATGGCGGCGGCCACGGCGGTGGTCACGGCAATGGAGGTGGCCACGGCGGTAACCACGGTGGCAACAAGGGTGGTAACCACGAGGCCCGCCAGAGCAGCGACGACATCAATGACCTGATCAACAGCCTCATCTCCCGTGATGACCACCACGATGACCACCACGATGATCATCACGATGGTCATAAGGAGGGCCACAAGGAGGGCTTCAAGGAGGGCTGGAAGGAAGGCTTCAAGGAGGGCCATGGTCATGGCCACGGCTACAAGCGCGATGAGAAGTGGGGTGGTATGGACATGAAGGGTGAGGGCTGGAAGCAGGGTGGCAAGGGCGGCTTTGGCATGAAGGGTGCCTTGGCTAAGGGCTTTGTCATGAGTGGTGAGGGGATGAATGATGGTTGGAAGGGTGATGATGGCAAGCAAGATGATGGCAAAGACGATGGCAAGAAGGACGATGGCAAGGATGATGGAAAGAAAGATGATGGCAAGGACGACGGCAAGAAAGATGATGGCAAGAAGGACGACGGAAAAGACGACAAGAAGAAGGACGACGGAAAAGACGACAAGAAGAATGACGACAAGAAGGACGATGGCAAGAAGGACGACAAGAAGGATGATGGCAAGAAGGATGATGACAAGAAGGACGATGGCAAGAAGGATGATGACAAGAAGGACGATGGCAAGAAGGACGACGGCAAGGACGACGGCAAGAAAGATGACGGCAAGGGTGACGATGGCAAGAAGGATGATGGCGGCAAGGGTGGTTTCGCCATGGGTGGCTTCGGCAAGGGCTATACCAAGCGCGACGGTGGTAAGGGCTACGGCAAGGGTGACGACGGCAAGGGTGATGATGGCAAGGGTGGGTACGGAAAGGGAGGTTACGGAAAGGGTGGCTACGGCAAGGCCGAAGGCAACAAGGGCGGCTTCGGCAAAGGCGGCGCAAAGGGCGGCTGGGCCAAAGGCGGCTGGGGCGGCAAGGGCGATGACAAGCCTTGAGCTTGAAGCAAGTGAGGGTTTCGACTCATCTTTTGACTACTATCTTGACTATGAAGGGGATACACGGATGAATTTGAACTGGAGGCACTAATGAGGTTGAAATACATGCCATTATAGTTGATACGTTCAGTGAGATTTCGACGAAGTTGTCGGTGATATTGATGTTGATATTGATGTTGACTCCGGGCGTTGCACGGGAACGGTGACTGACCGGGAGACCAAGTCAAGAACACCCACGATTGATAGGTGCCGGCTAAAAACGGGCCGTCAAAATTGCACCAGACGCAAACGGGCCGAAAGACGCGCGGTGCGACTGCGCAATCCCCACTACGAATCCGGTTTGACGCGAAACTACAACTGGTGAAAGGCAATCATCCGACCGTAAATCCGTTCCCTCTCAAGATTCCCGCGGAAACAGTGTAGAAATAACAAACACAGTCCGTCGTGAGATGAGAGATTCGATTGCATACTTTCAGCACCGCTGAAGGTACTTCTCTCTTGATTGTTTGGTTCTGCGTTTTAGCTCAATTCTGCCTAATTTCTTCTCATAGCCTCCATTAACTCGTGAGAGAGAAATAGAGGGACTGAGTGAGAAATCCCATCAGCCAACTCGTCACTCAGAATGGCTCCCATCGTGGCGAATCCCGAAGAATTGACGGCCGACGAATTGTTCGCGCCGGCTACCTCGGACTCCCGGATCAACGCCAAGGACTCGCGCAATTACTGGCAGGGCATCGATGCTAATGACAACGGCATGCTCGGCGGTTACGGCCGCTGCTCCCGGGTCGACCTGCGCGGTTCCCGGAGTTTCCTGGCGAAGCTCGGGTTTGGCCGGAAGAATGGTCGCAAGATGATTGGAAGAGTGCTGGAAGGCGGTGCTGGGTATGTTTTGATGAGTTGATAATGCCCGAGCACTCACTCCTCCCGTTCCTCTCATCTCTTTTCCTTCAATGGCGGTTCTGCGGTACTGTTTCTCTTCATCCCTGTTGTGATGGGATTCATGAACCTGGTGCTGCTGTTAGCTTGGGTCCCGAGAGAAATTGAATGAAAATAAGAACAAATGACTGAGACATGAGCGCTAGTATCGGTCGCATTACAAACGGTCTCCTCCTAGACCTGGCCGAAACCGTCGATGTCATCGAGCCACTTTCCAAGTTCACAGCAGCGCTGCAGGGTTGCGTGGGTGTAGGCAAGGTCTACAACATTGGTCTGGAGGAGTGGCGTCCTGATGAGTCCGTCACCTACGACGTGATCTGGAACCAGTGGTGTCTCGGATACCTAAAGGATGCACAGCTTGAGACATACCTGGCTCACGTGAGTTTCTCACTTCTCCTTTCCCGACTCTGTGGTTCTTGTCAGGGGTTCATTTCATCCCTTGTTTCGCGTTGAGTTATGTTCCGAAACATTTTGGAATATGTCGTTACTAATGTGAGATGTTGGGATTGAAAAGTGCAAATCTGTGCTGAGTCGGGGCGAGAATGGGGAAGTCACGGGCATTATCGTCGTCAAGGAGAATATGAGTACACACGGCAAGGACGTGTTTGACGAAGACGACAGCAGTGTTACGAGGTAAGAGTTGCCACAACTATTGACTTGGGTTGATGTTTTACGCCGGACCATATGTAGTGTGGTTACGGGGAGGCCCTTGTTGGATCCTTGACTGGCGGTTACTAACGAATGCATATAGACTGGAGGAGAGTTTCAAACGCATCTTCGAGAAATTAGATCTGCGTATCATCAAGACTGAGTTACAGCATGGAATGCCTGACGAGTTGTTCCCTATCCGGATGTTTGCGCTCAAGCCCAAATGAAAGTAAAACTGGATGGAAAGGGGTATAGGGAGTTGGTCGTCTGGGCGGTGATGGTAAATATCGCAAGTGTATCTCATGCACGGGTCATGACGCGAAAGATATCAGTCATATCCCCGAACACGGACATGACTCCCAACTGGCATGGAACGACATGAATTGGCTGCTCGTAGGTTGGTAAATAGGCAATGCTTCTTCTAATGGGCTATAGTCATTCTCTAACTCCCATCATTCCTTGTTCAACTTGTACGCAAACGGCTCTAACCCCCTGGCTCCCACATCCACTCTGAATAATGCTCCGCTCAGCTCTACTGCCTCATCTGAACCCTCGCCCTTCTCCATAGCCGCAGTCGTGATAAACAGTTCCGTACCGACGAATTGCGTGCAGGTGATGTTATGTGTGGGGAGATTGATCTGCCCAACAAGCTTTCCCTCGGGCGAGATCTTGAGTACGCGCGACTCGCCGTAGACGGCATGCCACAGATTGCCCTCCGTATCGACACGACAACCGTCTGGCTCTCCGGGTCCCACGTGGCGGTAGAAGACGCGCTCATTGGACAGGCTGCCGTCCTCAGCCGCGTAGTCCCACGCGTAGATGGTCCGCTCCGTCGAGTGAGTGAAGTACATGGTCTTCAGGTCGGGCGACCAGTTGATGGCGTTGGGGATCGTCACAGGGTGTCGCACAGACTGCGCCAGTGGCTTGCCGCTGAAGAGGAAGACGTGCCCTGGTTGTTCCAATTAGCAGTGTAAATTAGCAAATTGCATGTGTGTGGTGTGATTTGATATGATCTCAGGAAATAAGACGCCATCATCTTGATCTCCCTCGCTCGCTGGTCGCGTGTGTGCGGTACCCCCACAGTCCATCCTGACAGTGATCCAGGAAATGCCATCTTTCATTTCCCTTCGCACGACATCAACCCCCACACGTCCCCTGGAGCGAAACGACGCAGAACCCCTGGAACGACCGTCTACAACGAATCTCTGGGAAAGCAGAAGACGCCACGATGATCCCTCGCAAAATTAAACATACCTTCAGGCCGGAGATCCAATCCGATATCGCTCATCGTGCCCAGCCAGAGCCTGCCATGAGGGTCCACGGCGCCATCGTTGCTGCGCAGCCTCTCGTTGTCGGGGGCGGTGAAGTGCGCGACGTACTCGTAGCTGCCCGTCGCACGGTCGAGCACGGCGATGCCACGCTTGACGCCGACGAGGATGCGCTCGCGCGGGTCCACGCCCTCGATGTCCGCCGTCACCGTCACGGGCACGTCCAGCTGCACCGTCTTCACCGAGGCGGGGCCCTCGGCTAGATTCACCCAGTGAACGCGGTGCTTCTTGATGTCGACGAAGCGCAGGCTATTGGTCGCTGCCTCGTAGTACGGCCCTTCGCCCAGCGCGCAGTGCAGGTGGAGATAGGGCTCGGTGACGTGCCATTGCTGCAGCTCGGGTTGGGAGTTGGCTGACATCTTTGCGGTATTTGTTTGTTTGCTTGCGATCCTGACTTTTTCAGGCCCTCTTTTTCAAGGGGTTAAGTGAATTTCAGGCCTGAAGTTGGCTTTGTGTTGCCCAGTGGCTTGATACCGTCTGGTTATCGTCGCAGCGTTTGCTCAGATGAATGGGACCGATGGGGCTGAGCGTGGTGGAACCTATGGTGGTTTCTTGGTTCAGATGATCTGTCGATCTCGTTGCTGGAGTTTTATCTTGGGTCGATTGATTTGATTGCTCGGTTTCGATATCTGTCGACGGCGTGCCTCCTGCTTCACCTGCCTGACCTACATATACATAACACACCGTGGCTTGCTTTATCTCCTTTTCTCCTCAAACGCGCATGAGTTGGGTATGAATTCTTTCAAGATTTCAGATTCATCACTTTTTTATCTTGCGACGAAAAGTGAGGGGGTGGTCGGATGTCTGTCTGATTTATCAACAACACCAGCGGGTAATTCCTCCTGCTGTGTAAGTGGCACCGTCGCAGTCTGCTGGTCCAAATTACCCGGAGACGCGGGCCTTGAAGCCGTTGGGAATCCTGAATTTCTCCGTGCGGGCGGCTGTTGGAACTTGGGGTTGTGCGGGCAACGGCAGCTGCTGTCCCGGCGGCTCAAGTCGGTTTTCGTCCCCGATCCCGAAATGAAGAGCTGCTGTGGCTATTTTCACCTTCCTTCTCGCCATCGCTTCTCGGATGACTCCAACTCCAACTCCCATATTGAGCTAATTATTAGCTGCCGTCAGCCCCGAAAGCACGTGGTAACGCGGTTACTCGGTCAGTAACAGGTTTTGTGACTAGGTACTGCATTGTTACTGCGTGCATAACAGATTCTGTACTCGTACTGCGTTTGACTGATTCATGTGTGTGCTTTGGTTCATGCGAGGACGTTTAGAGATTCAACTGAATGAGTTCATGAAGCTGCACTGCATGATGTGAGCTGCTCATATGAGATCTCTCTCATCGAAATCACTCGCAGCGCCGGAAATATTCCGCAATGCTTGAAGAAATCAGCGTCCAGTCGCAGTTCACATCAACTGCTCCGTACTTTTCGAGACAAGATTCATTTTTTGTTTTTCTTATTTTACCCGATTTCACCTACTGTGGTTCTCAACCCATGAACCGTCATCATCATCGTGAGTTGCTGGTTCCATCAAACGCCAACCCACGTTCTATTTGAAGTGGCGGATGGGAATTGAAATACCTATCGTATCATGAACGACTTGTCGATGAGAATATTATAGGTAGCAATTCCATATAATATGTACCTACTCGTAGGTGAACTATTCCGTAGCGCACTCCGTATGCGTACCATTGGGTTCGCCTCACCGCTGCAGCAGAGGTCGCGCTGTAGGTCCCATTGGGGCCTATAAACAGTGTCTTCATCCGCAATCGTGACCGCTTTTTGCATGTGGATTTTGACTCCGTACTTAGAAATTTTGGCTGGCGGCCACCCACATGGTCGATAAGAATTCAAGATCCCTGAATAGCTCAAGCGCCGTCATTCGATGCATGGGCCCTGACCGGCGGCATTACCTAATTATCTACCGCGCGATAATGTCGGTGTAGGAGCCGTTCACGTCGCCAATGAAGCTTGTTCTTCTCCTGTCCTGTCCCGTGTGTGACCCTTGTCATCGACGGGACGAGATGCGTATCGAGAAAATGCTTGGCATAACACTACTTATGGCACTTGTGCACTTCGGCGGAGAAAAGGCAGCCACAGCATGCAGCTTGATAGAAATAAAAGATCAGCAGCGTACGCCACGAATAGAAAGACTCAGCTGGATTAGATAGTAGTGTGAGATCTTGTTGCTAGTGTACGGAGTAGACACGAGCGAGTAGGCAGAGAGGAGAGAAACGAGGGAGGTGTTTGTTAGTCTCGTATCATGTGTCGTGCCGTTCCGTCATGTCAGGGGAGTTGGTTCGAAACCATCTCCAAGTCCAAAACACACTTGACACAGCACATGACCACAGATCGATGCGGTCGGATTGTCTCAGCCGGGAACTGGTTCTCATCGAAGGAAACCTGGAAAAGACACAAATTTGACAGATCAATCGGTGTATCTCGTCGTCCCCACTTGACTCTCCGCAAGATGACTAGCTTTCTGTTAGCCCTGGACAGTGGAACCGAGTCAGTGGAACCGGTAAGGAACTTAATCCCTGCCAGCTATCCATTGACGAGGCGGTAGGTCTGTGATGCATTGGTGTCGAGGTGGTTGAACGGGCATACCGGTACACGTGTACATCTGTATGTCGTGATTTGGGACGGGACTCGCAGGAGACTGACAGTGAGTGCTGTCATCATGTCATGTTCAGTTCTGCCTATCCTGTCTCGTCCCGTCTACCTACCTGACGTCTCGATAGAGTCTCATAAGTGTCATTCACACAGGTATTTATAGGCACGGGACAGGTACGGGATTGGTAGCAGCAGTGGCAGCATGATAGGTAGTACGTACCGAAGGCCCGAGCTTTAACCCCGGCCGAACAGCCAGCGAGAGCCTAGAGGCATGGGAGGACCACTGTTGACCTCTCTGGACCGACAGCACTTGTACGCGGTACCTGCTCCGTACCGTACTGCTACAGTGCAGGCCACACCCGCGGCCCAAGACTTCAAGGGATCACTGGTGACTGGACGGGGTGGCGAGGAGGTACGAGGTACAAACTAGGGGAAGCCATCCGGACCCCGAAACATCATGGATCAGTTCTTGTTTTCCCCTTGTCAGTGACGATTGATGAAACTGATCATCTTTTCCCGCTAGCTGACCTGGTGAAATCCGTACTACGGTACGAAGTAGGTAGCATGTAAACAGGTACGAGAGCAGTCCGTCCGTATCGTAGGTGGTCGGTAGGGGACGAGGGATAGGTACTTGATGGATCGTATACAGTGGCATGTGTGAAGAGCAGGCAGAAATAATAAAGTGGACTGTCTACCGAACGCACGACAGTCCTTTAGCGTCTCTATACTCCGTAATGTAGCATCGTGAGCATGGGAGCAAGAAAAGTCGAAAACAACGCTGCTGCTGCTAGCGTAGCGTAGCGTGGTGGTGTTGGTGTTGGTGTTGGTAGGAAACAGGAACATCCGCGTCGCCACGACACGGTAAGACGGCGGAATAGGCTAGGGCGGACACACCTCGCTAAAAATCTAGAAAATTCACCCCCGTGCAACTTGCAAGTCAGGTCGTACGGATTACCTACAGTAAAACCCCTTAGTAAGCATGGTTTTTTTAAGCATAAACCCCGCATTAGGCATGAAAATCCCTGAAACCGGC
>JAJFDK010000177.1:0-43965 GCA_028637775.1 Xylariaceae sp. X167
AATTTTAGTTTTCTTTCTCTCTTCCTTCCCTAGTTTAGAGTCTTCGTTCATAGCATCAATACAAGGTGTCAGACCTTATACCTGATCGTAACAGCCGTAACGGCTGCATGCGACTCGTCCCGTTCCGTTTCTCTGGTCCCACTTTCGTGCCTCCCGGGTCACTGTTCGCAAGCTCAGAAGCTTCTTTGCGACTGTCAGATTTCCGAGGCTTAAAGTTGGGGCTCGCGACCGCGCTTTTCTCGTCGCAGGCCTTGATGGAAAGGCAGGGCTAAGTCGGCCTCCTGTCGTAGGTAACCAGTGCGGGGCGTAAACAGTTTAAGTGAGTCAATGTGGTAATCATGATCGTGGCGGAGTTTGGTGCCGTCCAAGTTCTCCAATTTGTAGGAGAGACGCCCAACTCTCTCTCGGACGCGAAATGGGCCTCGCCATTTTGCTGCCAGCTTGGGCCTTTTGCCTTCTTGAACCACCATCACCAAGTCATGCGAGTGAATATGTGGGGGTGCCTGATTTGCCAGACGGTCGGCTCGCCGTTTGTCATGTATCGTCCGCACGGTCTCCAGACAGTGTTGCACTCTGGATACGTGTTCCAGGACAAGCTTGCCATGTTCTTCCTCGCTTGGCAGCTTCAGTGTGTCCAGACTGACGACGAGCGATTTTACTTCATGAGAAGGGTACTCGATTTCAAATTCACTGCGTGACAGGTGTCCGTGAAGGATTTCAAAAGGTGAGAAGCCTAGCGAAGTAACGTGCCGACCATTTACACTTCGCAAGGCTTGTGGGAGTCTGAGGTCCCAGTCTCTCATTGTCGCATCGGTGGCTTGGGCTGCTCCAGATGACGCGCCGGGGCCCACGGTGTAATCATAATGAAGTTTGTCGATTACAAGCTGAATGATGCGGTTGAAGACTTCAACAGCACCCACACTCTTGTGCGATGTTGAGGGAGCGTTAAGGGGTCGAATTCCGAGTCGTTTAATGGTTGACTTGAAGTCCTTTGAGAAGAATCCGCTTCCTGGATCTGAATATAATGCTATCGGCGTTGTGCCGGTTTGATTTAGCCATGTTTGTATGCTGTTCAGCGCGTCTTGCGTGCCCACGGAGGCGGTTGGGAAACCCCAGCCGTATCTGCTGAACATGTCGACGATGCAGAACACGTATTTCATTCCTCGGTTGGAGGTTCGATAGGGACCTATGAAGTCGGCTACAGCTATTTGGAAAGGTTCGTAGATAGTCACAGGGAGGTTCGGAGTCGGTGGTTTGGCTGGACCGAACTCAGCGCAGCGTATACATCCGGCGATGTAGTCGGCGACGTCTCGATTCATAGGTGGCCAGAAGACTGATTGATTCAGGCGTTTCAGCGTGATGGCGGTGGAGAAGTGACCGGCCTGATCGTGGGCCTTTTTCAGGGCGTCCGCAACTTCATTGGGTAACAGACAGCGTCTCCACACTTGATTGCGTTGATGTTGAAGGAGATTGTCCGTTATGCGGAAGGCTCTTGCGCGATGAGCGATTGCACGGAGTCCGGCTCGACCATGGCTGTCGTCTGAGAGACCAGACAGGTGCCGCCACACATCTGTGTACCAGTCGCAAAATGCGAACGGACTAGTGGCAGGGTTGGAGGACAGGTTCCGGCCACTGGAGGTCATGACGTCTGCCATCAGGGTGGCGATGTTTGAGACTACGGTGTCCCAGGCTTTGACGGGTGTCCATGTGCCGTCCACACGACCAGCAGTCAGCTCGTCTAGCTGGGCTTCATATCCTCGGCAGTCATCGGCCCATCTCCAGATGGAGCTCATGTACGCGTTTAGTACGTCGTCTTCTTGTTGAGTTTTGGCGTGGTTTGCCAAGCGGTCTATCAAGGCGTTTCGCTCTGAAGGTTGCATTTTCTGCAATAGTCGCTGGTATCCGTTTACTCCGTCTTTCCAGACCCAGAGATGTGAGTCTCGATCCACATGTCCCAGGTCATCAAAGGTGTCGTCACACGTGGTACTTTGGAAGATGGTTCGCGACAGAGCGTCTGCTGTCTTGTTTCGCTTGCCCTCCACGTATACGATGCGAACGTTCAGTGACCGGAGTTCTTCTGCCCACCTGGCGTAGATGCCTTCAACGTTTGGGGAGGTCAGGAAGAACGTGAGTGGTTTATGGTCAGTGTGTATAACTGAAGGGGTGGCGGATCTTAGATAGCGTTCGTGTCGACGCGCGAACTCCACGATGCCGCACAGCTCGCGTTTGTACGTACCGTAGTTGCGTTGGGTCTTGGAGAAAAGGAAGCTATCGTAGAGAAGGGGATGCGGGCATCGATCTCTCCCTGTGCCCTGCGTCTGAAGTATGCAGCATCCCGCTCCGAAAGCAGATGCATCGGAGTAGAGGTCCACCGGTTGGTCCAGTTCATGCCCGTGCATTTCCACTGCCTCAGAAGATTTTCGGCGCAGGATGTCGAACGACAGGGCTTCACAGTGTCCCCACTGCCATGGCACGTCTCCCTGCAGCCTCGTGAGAGGTCATGATATCTCTGAACAGTTTTGAATCCACCGTCTCGTCGGTCCCAAGGCGCCAAGGAACTGGCGTACTTCCGTCTGGTCGGTGGGCACAGGCCATTTCCGGAGGCGGTCCGCACGTTCCGGCAGGATGGCCACTCGACCTCCCGTGCGGTGTATCATTCCGAGGGCGACGATTTCCTCACAGCCGATCTTCACCTTCTTGAAGGACAGTTTGAGCTTGGACCACAAGATTCGTGGAAGGAAGTGATCCTCTATCCAGTCAAGCTGTGCCTGAACTCCACTGTGAGTGCCAAACACATCATCGATGTACTCGGTCGCTGGAATCAGAGAGTCCGGGGTTTCCGGTGAGATGAAGGAGGGTTCAGGGAACGGTTCTGGGATGGGACCCAGTGCCAGCCGCATCATCTCAGACATGGAGTGGCCCGAAGACTGCGCACCTTGAGGCATTCTCGTTGGTTGGAGTTGCGGGAATCCGGGGATCTCGAAGGCCAGGATGTGACGATAATCCGGGTGCACCGGGATCGACCAGTACCCGTGCTTGAGGTCAAAGCTGGAGAGGGATTGTACCCTTGGATCAGAGAGGCGAGCGTGTACGTCTGACATCAGTGGCAGGTTTGTGCCTGGCAGTGCTTCTTCGACCTTGCTGTAGTTGATGGTGAGTCGCGGTTCAACGTCAAAGTCTCCGCCTGGATTTGAGTAGCGGTCAAAGCGGTCTTTGTTTACCAGCACGGGCATTGCGGTCCAGTCAGAGAGGGTACCGTTGGCTGTAATGGTGGGTTCGAACATGCCAGTATCTAGGCATTCTCGCGTCAATTTGCTCAGCCAGTAAAGTTGGGGCTGCGACCAGGTTCTGCGACGAGAGCGGTTCCAGGGAACAGCTCCCTCACGCAGTCGGACCTTGTGAACATACAGATCAGTCGGTTCCGACATATCCGAGGTGGTCTTCGCACCGCAGTCTCGATAGGCATGCCACACGCGCATGTGCGGCATTTCTTGATGGGGTTGAACCAGGGACCCGAAGGACGGTCCTTCTTTGGCCCACCAGGCTCGGATTTCTTCGTCCGACGCAACGTCGACGGGTGTAGGAGGGCGCCTCACGACTCGACGTGAGGTGGGAAATCGCCGTGAGGCGGAGGCTTCGTCATCGCACTGAGCTCGATCAGGTTCCGTCGCGCGCACGCCGGTGGCGAGAAGTGAACCGTGAAGGCCGCGAAAGGCAGTTTCTCTGGAGTTTCGTGACAGGAGTCGAGGCGCTGACACATGATGGAATTGATAAAGATGATCAGGTGAGTAAGCATGCAGCGAGAGGGTTTCATCGGCATCCCTCTCAGTCAGTTTTACGACTTGACTAGGTCGAGATGAGGAGGCTAGTTTTCCGACGACGAGTCAGATTCCTCTGAGGAGCTTGTGGAGGCTTCTGATGAGTCCTCCGATGAGTCAGATGACTGCGTCACGTCAGCTGGCACAAGCGCCAGACGGTGCTTTTCAGTAAAGGACAGCGGGGGACCTCGGATGTGCACGGCAGACTCGTTCACGGAGGGATCACCGATTGACAGGACATTGCGGCGAATGTCGAAGTGGGCTACCACGTCCCAGAGCCAGGGAAGTCCCAGGATCAGTTGGGTCGACGCACGGCCGCCTTCGGGTTGGATCAAAGCCCACACGGAACGCGAGATGGACTCCACAGTCACAATGAAGACTACGAATTCCGTCACGGGGTCGGTCTTCCCAGAGGAGTTCAGGATGAACAGCTTCCGAACTCCCAAGCTGCCAACCTTCATGCGAGGAATCCCCAGTTTGTCAACGAGCTGTGGATGAATAATGTTGACGTCGCTGCCTTGGTCAGCCTGACACGATCCGGGTGGCAGTACGGCCTTGACCACTCGTCCTTCTTTCACAAATTTCACTGACGGGGTGACGCGGTAAGCCTTCGTGGGTTGTATCAGGGATGCCGAGGCAGATTCCACTGAATCCTTGCGAATTGAAGCGTAACGGCTTGCCGTCTTCTTGGCTCGCTCCGAGGTTCGGACTGACAGATGTTTCAGGTTGCGCGCGAAGTCCGGGCTCATTTGCAGCAGGTCCATCAGCGACACTTCGAGTAACGTCGAACTCAACAGCATTTTGTAATCAAAGGCACCTTTACCCTTGCGACCTCTGATTTCCGCCATGGGTTTGGGCGGCTCATCAGCCTCGCGACGTCGACGAGTCTTCTTCTTCGGCTTGGGCTTCACGTCGTCATCCACCAGGGTCGTGATGGGAACTGCGCCATCTTCGTCACGGCGTCTCTTGTTGGGGCGGTCATCAGCTGCAGCCAGCATCGACCGAAGGATGAGCACTGTGGCGCCCAGCTCTTCCGAGACTGCTGCATCCTCGACGTCTTCCTCCAATTCTTCAACGTCCGTGATGGTCAGTGAGTTTGCAGATAGGATAAGGTCTTCTTCATCGTCCCCGGCCATGTGGTCTTCGTCGTCCTGCAGGAACTGCTCGTAGAACAGCTGAGCCGATCGGGACTGGACCTCTTGCGTTGGCAGGCCCTTATTTCGATATCGAGAAGCAGGGAACATCATTGCTTTGAGGTGGGCCTGCTCCCACCAGGCCAACCAGCCTGACTGAGGAGTGTCACATTTGGTCTGGATGTGACGTTTGTCGCCGCAACGGAAGCATGCCTTCTCTCCCGGACTGAGGACTTCAGTGCCGTTGACGAGGGGGTGCTTTGAGGTCTCTCGGGCTGGTAGCTGCGGTCGTTGAGTAAAGCTTTGAGAGGAGCCTTGTGAGAACCCGGAGTAGCTGGCTGGGCGGCCAGCTGGCCTCGCTGGGGGTTGCGTGCATTGGGTGGAATAGTGGCCTGGCTGGTGACAGTTGAAGCACGTGACGACGCGTCGAGTGTAAGCGTTGTCAGTCGTGTCCACGGACGCCGAGTGAGCTCGAGCTGCTGACCCCGCCGGCCGGGTTGGGCCGCCTGCGTGGTACTTTGTGAGGGCCTCTTCGACGGTGAGGCTTCGAGCTTCTTTGAGGGCCTTTCGCAGCGCTTCGATCTCGGCCTTGTCTTCAGCTTCTTTGGCACTACGTGCCTTGTCTTCCAGAACTCGACTGGATTCTCGAACAATCTCATAACACTTGAGCAGGGAGGACGCGTTGCGTGCTCGTTGGCCCAGGGCTTCCTGCTTGAGTTTGAAGTCTGCAATGCCGTCTACGAACCTACTCACCACGGTTCGGAGGATCGTCGTCTCAGCCGCAGAGAGGGGCTCTCGAGTCCGACGACCTGCAGACAGGCTGTCACGACCACCCGCCTTGCGTAGGAGGTTCTGAATGCGGGTATAGTACTGAGCTAGGGATTCGTCTTTCTGCTGGGCAATCAAGGTAAGGTCATCTGACTGGGAGGCGTCATGAGTGTCGATGAGCTTTGCCGGGTAGCGATCCTTCAGGGCTTGCTCGAGGATCTTCAGATCGCTTTGTGATGCCTCGCCAGCGGAGGCGCGGTCCATGATGTCTTGGAGGTCGGGATCGGAGTCCAGGTACGTGGCGGCCTCCTTGCGACAGAGCATGTTTATGGAGGTGATGACTTCGTCAACTGGGAGGCGATCATCACGATAGCCAGCACGACGGAACTGCCAGTGAAGCTGGGACAGCCAGCGTGCGGCTGAGTCATCGCCGTCGAAGTGCCCACAAGGGGTCAGATCAGGCATGCGAGGCTTGAATGAGTCCATGTCTGACGAGCTGGAGGATTTGCGATGAGCTCGTCTGTAACGCGACGACGACTCAGACGATTTGCCTGAGGACTTGGATGACTTGTTTGAAGACTTGTCTGAGGATTTGGAGTTGCCGAGAGAACGGCCAGAGGATTCATCCGAAGTCTTGGAAGACTTGTGGTTAGATTTTGATGACTTGGACTTCTTACCAGTATCTTCAGGGTGCAGTTCAGGGGCTTTGGACGAAGCCTTGGATGAAGCGGATCGTCTGGAAACCTTCAGGGGTTCGGAGATGGACAGGCCGGAATCAGACGTGTCTGCGGCTGCAAAAGCTGCGGTACGCGGCAGTCGAGCAGTCGAGCTTGGCGAGTTGCGGATTGCGGTGTGAGAGGAGTCAGGGGAGCTGGGCAGCAGCGGACGCTTGCGCGGGCTGCTGACGGTGGTGCCTTCTTGAGTAGAAGGCTGGGTAGCGCCTTCAGACGCTGGGGCTGTCATTTCCGATTGTGTCAGATGACGTAGATGCCACTTGTCTTTCAGTGACTGGGAAAGAGCGTTCAGCTGGCGAGAGCTGTCGTCCCTCAGCAGCTGGGACAGAGCGTTCAGTTGACGAAAGTTGGGTGTAGATGGCGATTCGCTACTCATCGGCGTTGGCAGAAGGAGCTGAGGAGGACGAGTCAGCGTCCAGAAGAAGCAGACGAAGCAGATGATGACACGAATGATTGACCGTCGACAGCGTAACGGTGTAGAGTAAACGCAGGGTGTATCGTGGAAACCAGCAGTGTTCCGAAATCAGTGAATTTTCATTTCTTTGCCTAGCAGCGGCAACTTGGGGCTTCAGCCGTGCCCCACCAGGCTCAGCAGCGGCCTCTCTTTTCTCAACAAAACAGTGGGAGCGACACCAGCAGTGGCCGCATGTAGCAGAAAGCGGCACAAGCAGCGGCCGCGCGACACAGTTACTTACAGACCTAGCAGTGGTCTCAGCCCGCGGCCAGTTGACGAGATCTTGTCTGAGGACCGAAGCGGTGGGTGCCGACGATGTCGATGCCGGGATCGTCGGCTGACTATACGGCTTCGGATGGCTAATTTGCAGCTAGTTGACGGACTGATTCCAGAATCCTTCTTGTGTCGTGAACTTGAGAGAGCCTATGCCGCTAGCTTGACTGATCGGCAGGCCTTCAAGATGACAAGATCTGATGGTGGATGCAGCGGTGATTGATTTTCCTGGATGGAGGCACCAGAAAAGTGAAGCTGAAGATTAGGTCAAGAGGGGGTTGTATTGTTCTAAGTCTCCTCCCTCCTCCACTCGAGTGGAGGCTAAGCTACTTGTGTGTCTAGACTTAGAGTTGTACAGTTCTGAGTGCATTATGCACCGTGCATGCTACATCTCGTGACTCTCGTCTTCGTACTCGTATGCTCTCTTTCTCCTTCCTCCGTATCAGATAGTAGTACATATTGTTTCAGACTACACTACGGGCCGCATGCACTCCTGCCTTCTCACGGCCGCCCATGCGGCGGCGGCCTCGGCCCCACAATCGGTCTCCTCCCGGCCCCAATGCCCGCAGACCCCTTATTCTGCGAATCACCGCCCGTATACCCCGACCACTGCGACACGTCCCATCGCCCCCCAATCCCCTCCACGCCCTCCCCCGACCGAATCGCCTTCGCCGTCTCCTCCTGCGCCTCCTCCCACTCGCGTTGCCTTTGACGTTCCATCTCCATCTCGCGCTCCAGCAACGTCTTGCCCGTCCAGCTGCCGGACCGGTCCTTAGTCTGCGGCTGCGCACGACGGCTGTTCTCCGCGTCACGTTCGGCCGTTGTGTCGAGTTCGCGCGAGTATGTAGCTCGTGGCGCCTCTTGAACCGGCGCTGGATTAGAAATCTTGCGTTCCTGGGGCACCGGGAGCGGTCGAGGAGGAAGGCTTGGCAAGTTCGCACTTGGCGTCAGGTTACCCGTAGGTGCCGCCCCAGGAACAGGAAGGGGTCTAGCCTCGCCTGTTCGATGGGTGGCGACGGGAACCGGAGGCGGTGCCAATTCGCCCGTACGATGCATTTTAACAGGTGCTGCTGCCATCGCCGTCGGATCCGGCAGTGGACGCGGTGGTAGATTCGGCGACGGCATCGTCACCTTACCAGCAAAGTACTTATTCATATGCTCGCGATTGAACCCTGCCTCATCACGGGTTCGCCAGGAGTCATGTCGGCTAGGTGGTCTATTATCCGCTTTCTTCGGTCCACTGCGTGAACGCGCTCGTGGCTTGGATCTAGCTCGGCCGGGCGAACGCTTTTGTCGTTCCTCTTCGTACTCTTGCTCTCTCTGACGAGCGAGCGCTAGTTCCTGCTCGAGTTGTTTCACTCGACTGCTGTACTCATTGTCGTCTGCTTTGGGAGCCACAGCATTCTGCTCAGCTTGATATTCGCTGAGAAACTGGCCACGCAAGCGGCCATCGTTCCGGTTTCGTGCCTGCATTCGTTCGTCTGCTAGCCTAGCCTCCGCCAACTCTTCTTCCCTGCGCCGGTTCTCTTCAGTCAGGCGCCATTGGCGTTCCTCTTCCGCCCATCGCCTCTTCTCTTCCTCCGTCTTGCGCTTTTCCTCGGCACGTTGTCGTCGCGTCTCTTCCGCCCATCTCTTTTCTTCTTCCAGCTGCGCCTGTCTCTCCTTCGCCTCCATCTCAGCTTTACGCCGGCGCGTCTCCTCTTCCATCTGCAACCGTTGCCGTTCCGCCTCGGCTTCCTCTTCCTTGCGCTTGCGCTCCTTCTCCGCCAGAGTGGGCACGCGAGGACTAGCACTAGTAATCTGTCGGCGCCCTCCAAACGCAATGCCGAGGTTCGCCTGACTGGCACCGCCCATGTACCCGTACTGCGCAATATTCCATGCCGGGCTCGTAACTCCCTCATGGTCCTTCTTGCTCCAAGTTGACACGGCAGACGAACCGAACTTGTCACTGATGGGGCTCAACCTAGGACTCCGACGGCCCGAAAGAGAACCGCCCGTTCTCGCAGGCACCAGAGTATTGCGCGAGCCAAACGTGGGTGACGTCGCACTGGAAACAGACAATTCTCGATTCAAGCTGTTAGTCGTATACCCGGTTGCCTCCGGCGTAAGCAGACCTGCGCGACTTTTGGGTCCGATGGGCGTAGGAAAAGCCGTAGGATTCAAGGCATGGGCGGCACGTGAGAAAGCGCCAATGCATTGCAATACCTGCGCAGGATCCTTTTGTTCGTAAAGATCAACAGTAAGGAATACATCGTGAGCTAGCAGGTTGATAGGAGGCGACTGGCAGGCTCGAAGGAAGTGCGAGATGTTCTCCATCTGAACGAAGGGCATCGCAGACTGCTTGAATTTCACAAGGGGAGGAGACCCCACAACCAAATTGACAAGCCTATCACTGCAGTCAGCATAGCATGATACATGATAACTGCGATGACCTGGCATTAAGCTGGTCGGAAGAGGGGGGCACGCCAACATGCCCATAGAAGAGTAAAAGCGAATCGACTTACTTGCACAGCGCGACTCCATCCTTGAGTCCCTCGAGAAGGTCTTTCGAGGGCAAAGGACTCCCCAAGATGCCTTCAATCCAAACGCGAGCCTCTTCAGCGGCGGCGGGCGTGTACTTCTCCAGCCGCAGCTTTCGCAGGTCCTTGTCCAAGGAGGACACGGACGCCATGGTCGTGAGTTGTCGATTGGGGGGATTTGGTGTAAGTGCTAGGTAAGGTATATTCCGTACAGCTGAAGCGTTATGATCCGTGGATACTCTAACGTTGAGGACACGTTCGACTGGTTTTTGCTCAGCTCGAGAATACCGAATAATTGTAGGAGTGATGCTGACCGGCGCAAGTAATATGCCTCGGCGCACGCCGCAAGAGTAATTTCCAGGTGTAAATTGGCCGTGTAAATGCTGCCCTTCACTCTTCTACGCAATTAAACGAGAGCGATTAGGAGGAAGCGCAACTTGCGTCGACCTAGCTGGGCCGGGGCTAGCGGGGGGTAAACGAAGTAGACGAGAGCAACGGCGGACGGGGTTAGGAGCTTTAGGGGTCCAGGAGGTTTTTCGTCGACAAATGATTCCCCACGTCACTAAAACCAACAACGCTGCCCGTCTGGGTATAGATAAATCAATTGGGGGCCTGGAATCGGCATAGGCCCACGGTTCACGAGTCAGGGCCAGACAGACGATGCGCGCGCGCTGCGATGCGATGCGATATGATGCGATGCGTGGTGCAGCGGAGGGTGGGTGAGGGATAATGGTTTAGTGTACCGAAGATGGAGGGACTGGGCAACGGAGGATGGCGAGTGGTGGGATGGGCGGGATGGCGATGTCTCGTTCTAATAAAGTGGTGAAATGCACCTGCGGCGTCTGGGCAACTGCTCCAGCTGCATCGGATCCCTTGTACTCCGTACCTGCGGAATGCGATGGAAGCGTGATGGGACCGTACGGATTACCGTTTCTGGTCCGTAATCCGTAATTACGCAATACGGAGTACGGCTTACCTTACGGATTACGGAATGCATGCACAGGTGTGGCTGGTGTCTCGCAGCAAGCAACTTCAATCTCAAATGTGGCGGTGTCCGATTCCAGGATGCTAGCGCCCCGATCAGATCCAGGGTTCTGACGTATCGTCGCAGGGTCGTAGGCGCAGGCCGCTACGATTCCATGCTAATAATGTTAAAGTCGTAAAGGTAAACATTCCCTCCCATCTCTCCCCGTCGCATTCCACCCATAGCACGGCCCAGCACCCGCCATGTCATCAAAACCAGTCGGTCCGCTTCGCAAGCTCTGGTACCAATGGAAATCGCTGCGGTTACCGTGGCGGAAGCGGTTTTTAGTCGGTACGTTCACCAGACATATGTCGTCCTACCACTTACACCCGACGAACCTATTACCTCTGCCCATCTACCCCGAACCCAACGCGCGCAACCATTGGACTCTCCCGCTACACGTAACTAACAGCACAAGGCCTCGATCTCCAAGGAAACACATACTGGGAATTCGCCCTGGCGCGCGGGGACCCCACCAGCACGACCGCCTCCACGACAACACCCTACCGCCGCATCGTCTACTACCCGCGCTCAACACACTACAGCGACGTGACCGTGCCCCCAGCCTGGCACCAATGGCTACGCTACCAGCGCGAGACTCCGCCCACGATACAGGAACAGTCCGCCGAGAAGATGCGACAGGAGCGCATCAAGGTTTTGGCCGCGCAGGCCGACGCGCGCTGGGAGGCGAAGCCGAGTCTTTTGGATATGCCGGCATCGGCTATTCCGTCGACATCGGAAGGAGTTGCTGGAGGGCATGATGTAGAAACGAAACAAGAACGTACGGATACCCCAGCTGATCCGTGGAAACGCGCCCAGCAAACGGGTACGCCGGGGGAGACCTGGCAGCCCGAGGCCTGGACGCCTGCGGCGGGCAAAAAGCGGTAAACTAAAATGATCAGGAAAAAATGTGAATAATTAAAAGTATCGGTGTTGTAGTATTTTCAGCATAGAATTAGACCTGTACAAAATCATCTGTAGCATGGATGGATGCTACAACTGTCCGATCGATATATAGGGGTATATGTGGCACGGAAACCCGAACAAGCAAATCACCAATCCAGCCTCAGCTGCTGATATCATGAACGACCGTGACCCATCATTTTCGTCCCATGTCAGGCAGCATGTCTTAATTCCCATCCCATAAATACCATCGTGTCGTTTGATATGCCATGTAACGCCCGAACACCTGGGGACCATTCCACCCAGAACGCCATGTTTTACCTCTGGGACAGGTAACCACAATAATTAACGCACGGCGTCAGGGTCGCTTGATAATGAGCAACCGACTCATGAATCTTTGGCATCTTCAACGACCATGTCATCCCCACCATCACCACCACTTTCTACTTTCGCGCTTTCAGCAATGGCTTCCGCGAGCCAATTCAATCTCGTACCCGACGACTCCAGCGCAGCCTTCGCTTCAACCTCCTCATCACTAAGCGCTTTGGCCCGACCCCGCGTCTTCTTCTTATTAATCTTATCCAACCTTGCCTGGATCCCCTTAGCCACGGCATTCGTAAGATTGTCACTAAAGACCTCATCGGGACCTTTATGTCGCCACGCAATCATCAAGATATTCTCCATCAAAAGAGACATTTTGGCGTTATCTTCTACCTGGATCGTGCCAGCAGGGTAGGGAAGAAAACACCGCTCCAGTATCATCGGCGAGATGGAGCCCTGTTCGAATTTATCGCGGTCGACTTTTCGCGGATGAAGAGCCCCGGGTGTGATCATTTGGAATATGATGTGCTGCAGTAGCTCAATTTGTTGGTCTGTTCGAAGGACGGATGTCGAGTTAGTGATAAATGCAGAGAAGACACGTAGAGGGAGCGCCTTGATCCGATGCGCGAATCTCTCATAGAGATCGTCCATGTCAATCGGTGCCAAATCTCCGCCGAGACCAAAGCATAAGAAGGAAATCTGAGCCGGTGTTAGTCGACGCGTCCTCATCAACATCGTGTCGCTTTCCTGTAAGGGCATGCGGGGCCGGGTAGAAAGAGAAAAAGGGGTAGTGTAGAATGAAGTAATAAAAGACTTGCCGATGAAAACAATCGTTGTCGCAATGGTATAGTGTCGATATACGCCATATCAAGAGCCTCCTGCTCAGCCCGTCCCGACTTCATCCTCGCCTTCTGCGGAGTTGGAGGCTCCGAGGGCGCAGACTCGTCATCGAGATAGCTTCCATATTCACCCTTATCAATATTAATCTTGTCCAATTTGCGCTTTTTCAAGACATCCTGCGGCGTGCGCTTTTTCCTGCATTCTTTCGGCCATATTTCATGAAAGACGGATGCTGCGGTAGTCGTGCCATCGGCAAATAGGGCCTTCATAACGACATCGAGAATCCGACTGCGATTGAGATACGATGTGAGGATCGCACCACGAAGCATGAGCATATCTTCACTATTGGCTTCCACGTCCAGCCTATGGCGCTCAAGAAGATCTCTTTCCAGGACATCTAGCATAAACTCGAGCCATCGCCGCCACCACTGCCAGCGTTCTGGAGAAGATTGGCTGCAATTAAGAGCCCATCCTACGACGCTGAAAAAGTCGCGACCACGGGACCAAACACTATCCGTTCCATATCGGGGGACCAGTCGTACCAGACCACGCTGGTCGTCATTAACATACCCCTGACCATTTGCTGACTGCGGCGTGTGAGAAGAGGGATCGGCGGGCACATCCGAGTCGAAAAGAACGGCCTCTTTGAATCCGGCATTGACGGGACCAAAAACGGTAAGAAGATCTCGCAGGTAGACGAGCGCTTGCAGGCTGATCTGGGGCCAATCGGTTTCTTTCGGTCGAGAGGTGAAGTCGGGGTGGATGATAAGGGAGCACAGTAGAGAGATCTGGCTTGGAGGGGGGCAGAAGGCCGCGTCTCGACGATTTGAGGATCTGGTGGAGAGAAGACTGTCGAGGAGAAAGAGAGCTTGTTGCGCTATGGAAACACCATAAGTTTAGGGCCGTATCTGGTTTGTTTTCCCAGGCATAGATTTGCGGGCACATGTCATGGCGGGTCAAGCAGATCGAGGATCACGTACGGAGGGCTTCTTCCAGATAGACGCGGCAGTGCTCCTTCAGTTCGGGCGGCAACTGCTTCGCGAGATAATACTGCGGCAGTGCACCCGAACGCGAACCATCAGAGTCATATTCATCGTGGGCATCTAAATCATCGTCACTGCGACCGCCGACAACACTGCTGGCATCCCCGGGAACCCCAACGTCGTTGGACGAGGGGATCGGAACGCTAGCCGCGGTCGCGAAACTGTTCAAAGATGAAAGAGGCGAAGATGATCTACTTGAGATCGGCGCCATATTCGGGTTCCCTTCCGGGGCCCCCGGTGGGAGTCTCGGTGACTCGCTGCGTTGCGACATTTGGAACGACGCTCGTGGTTGAATTGAGGAAATCCCAGCAGATCGCGACGCGCTGCTTCCAAGGCCAATTAGTGGACATAAATTGATGCCTGACTCCGTAAAGTACGGAGTAGAGTGGCCTAGCGTGATATCCACAGGTGCTGGTTAGCGCATGTACTTGCCTGTAGGCGGTACTTACACCACTAATAGGTACCTTACCTTAGCTCGATCTGCCCGGGCGGGCAGCTTTTTGCAGGGATTCAGACAAGATGGACTAACCCTTTCGGGTAGTTAATTAGAGTCCACTCGTTCGACGGTTCACCACCGACTGATGTCAGAAGTACGAATGGCTACGGCCAGACCATGAGTCACATTGGATCGCGAATCACACAGGTTACGGATGGGTAACGAGTCACCCAGTCACCGAGGTTAGTAGGGCTACAACTTCAACTTCTCACTCTCAACGAAGACTGGCCTGTCCTTGGCTCATCAAGTCAACACACTTCATCGGAATTTTGAGTCGAGACCAACTGAAATCCGAGGCATAAGAAATAGCAAGCATAAACCATTTCATGGTCGATTATTTGACAGTAATGAGACAGACTGGAATGAATGAGATATGAAATACAAGGTAACCAACGCCCAACAATCTATGAGTTATTACTCTGCGACCAACCGAGTAGACGGGATAGCTGTGCAGTGAAGGCAAGAAGATGAAAAGAAGAGAAAAGGGAGACTCCATGCCGTTTCGCCATCAATTATACCCAATAATACCCTCAGCAACAGGTCCTACGCCATGCTGTGTCCAAACAGACACCCGCCGCCCAATAATCCCATCAGCCCCAACTTCTATCTTCACGGGCCGTTCAAGCTCAACCTCTACCGACTGCCTTACGTTGCCTGAGCTTCGAGCAACCGGCATCAATGAAAACGATGTCCAAGACGGACTAGTCGTGGCTGGTCTCGTCAAATCTCCAGTCTCGCTGTGAACACAGTTAGCAAGCCATTCAAGCATTGAGATGAGATTCAGCGCCTTACTGTATCCTCACTAAGCAGAGTTCTGAAAGGTCGTTCGAATGAGAGGGGTCTACCGTGAACATGGCATGAGTGGCTATTGAGCCCCCCTTTCCGCGGTCGTGGAAGACCAATCGGCCTGCCAGAGGTGCTTCGGAGGCATCGAGTTTGGGGAGGCATGGGCTTAGGACAGCTAGACCGCCACCGAGGCTGTCTCTGATGCCGTGATCGGAACACATTATATGTTTATGTGTAAGTGAGATGAGTGAGGTCGATGAGATGGATACGGAAAGCTTTCTTGAGATGGATGATATTTACGAAATACGAAGCCTGAAGCGAATGAAGATGAGATCAATAAGCGTCAAAATAGCGACTTATCTTTCATAGGACTCTGAGAGGAAACCAGCGCAATTGCTCTATTTTTCACGAGATCAAGCATGGTTAATATGCCCCAGTGGCCATCAAGGTCGTGGATAGGAGCACAGCGATAGCCCCTGAATCACACCAAAAGAGGCACCTCAGCGGGTCAGATCCTTACACATCCAGGCAGGCACGATACACTACATTCTTGGCAGGCAGGCACTGTGAATCGCATTCGAACAGATGAGTGCATTTCCAAGACCCAATACCATTTCCGTATTCCAATTCGATATCAAGCGAGAAACGAAGACGGCAAGGGACATCACTTGAGCAGAAACAGGGAGGGGACGAAGAGCTATTATTGAGCAAGTTTGCGCGTGTTACCTGTCACATGACCGGGCGTAGAGAAAGCACCGAAATGACCTCAGCGTGAACCCGGTCGAGCACTGCCAACGGGAAGGAACGATTTGTAGCGATTGACGTAATCGTGAACGAAGTGAGAACCCGGATGGGCCCCATGGATTACGATTGCTCGCGGTGGGAGTGGCCCGACTACGTGAGCGACTATCACTACTACTACCACTACTACTACTGCTGCTATTCTTATTCACCAACGCTGCATCCACTCCGCTCACATCCGCTCTCTAGACTCTCTAGACCCGTCGTAGAGCGAATCGCAGTTCTGCCCGCCTCTGTTTACTAATAATATTAAGTCGGGGAATATCTTCGTCATCTCCTGCTTCACTTCCACTTCCACCTTCATCTCTGTTTCTCCTTTCCCTCTCTCCCTATCTATACTCCCTATCTAAACTCTGCACTTCCCACCAGAACACAACTGAAACAACCAACGCAAGCCCATCCCACGAAGCCATCACGAGGACCTCCCATCATTCTCACACAATGGGTTCCGTCACTTACAAGCTGCCCCCTCTTCCCTACGCCTACGATGTAAGTAGCTTGTCCGGAAGCCACGGATACGCGTCTCCTACCAGCTAATTAGCTACGGACCAGACTGACTGACTGAAACAGGCCCTCGAACCGAGCATCTCCAAGCAAATCATGGAGCTTCACCATGACAAGCACCACCAGACCTACGTCAACAACCTAAACGCAGCTCTGAAGGCGTCCGAAGCTGCATCGGCCCAGGGCCGTCTGCACGACGCAGCAGCTCAGCTCTCAGCCATCCGCTTCAACGGCGGTGGCCACATCAACCACACTCTCTTCTGGGAGGGTCTCTCACCAGCCTCATCTCCGGACTCAAAGCCCGCTGCCGCCCCCAAGCTGCAGGCCGCCATCACCAACACCTGGGGCAGTCTCGATGCGTTCAAGAAGGCGTTCAACACGGCCCTTCTCGGCATCCAGGGCAGTGGATGGGGCTGGCTTGTCCGGGAAGCCGGGACTAACCAGTTGCGGATTGTGACGCTTGCGAACCAGGAAGCTGTTGTCGTGGGCGATATCCCGCTGCTTGGTGTCGACATGTGGGAGCATGCTTATTATCTGCAGTATCTCAATGGCAAGGCCGCGTATGTTGACAATATCTGGAACGTGATGAATTGGAAGACGGCTGAGATTCGATACTCGGAGACGAGGGAGGATGTGTTTAAGGCTCTGAAGGCGCACATCTGAGTGTGAGATGCCAGTCAATTGTGATCTACTGTCGTCCTTTTGTATGGAAAAGTAGTGCTTAATATTTGTATGCGAGGGTGATATTACATCACCACTCTGTCCTCTCCCTGAGATTGTTAGTTAGTACGTTTCTCAGCAAGGAGATGTAACTTGCTTACTAGGTCATCTTGATAATCAGGACGCCGACTTTCCAAGAAACGCCATACTGTCATCAGTCCGTGAAACCTGCCCCCTTACGAGTTAACAACAAGTGAAATTAGTAAATAGTAATAGTAGCAGTAGTACCTAGATATATGTATAGCATCAATCGTTGGCTGACAGGTACATTTGTAGTAGTTCTCTCGGTACGTTTATCCAAGCGCATTAGACGGTCTCTTCCCCTCTTTCTTTCTTTGTGTTTTTTTGTCTCCCTTCCATGAACGAGTGTATGTTGGCTTTCTGAACCAAACATAAACGCCGTTTAAATACCCAATTCCCTCCCTTACATCCAACCATTCATACATCCAATCCCGAACCATAAGAAACACCTGTAACCGTTTCATTTAACCAGACTCCCATTTTAGGCACAAAACAGATATTGTTTGTTCACCCGTCGCACCTCAGGGGTAAACGACCTTATCTCAAACACCCCCAACCCCAATCAAGGCTGCGACATCCCCGGCGGCGCCAAAACCGCCTCCGCGGTCCTCCCCGTCTCAGCCGCCGACGGCAGCAAACTAATCTCGGACATAATATTCTCATCCGCCGTCATACTACTCATAATCTGCGCCTCAGTCATAGCACCCCAGAACGACGGATTCGTCTGCTGCGCCTTGCGCGCATGATAGATCTCCTGCGCGACGCCCTTGACCTGGGCTCCCGCGGTCGCAGCCGCGCGCCAGACAGAGCTCAGTTTATTCAGGGCGCCGATGTTCAGCCGGATGCGTTCGCGCAAGCTGTCTTCGTCGTGGATGAAGACGAGGGCCCAGTTGGAGAGGTGCACGATGGAGGATAAAGTGAGCACGCAGGTGAAGAAGTGCGTGTGGCTTGTTATGGGTACGTTGTAGGTCACCATTTTGCTGATTTCCGACGCGGCTTTGATTATGTGCCGCGTGTGCAGGTTGAAGTATTCGCCGCCTTCGACGGCTTGGTGGGGGGCGCAGGCGGTGACTTCGCGGGCGGGGGAGGAGTCGAGTTGGGAGAGGGGTTGGTGGAGGATGATGGTGCAGCTTGGGGGTGTTAGTTTTGTCTCCGGGAGGAATAAAGGAGAAAGGTAAGGAAAGGGGGAGAGGGACTTACGCATGGTTGATCATGTACGCCTGGAACATCATCTCGTCGAGCTCGCCGTCTTTGTTCAGACATTCGCGCTTCGACTTGGGCAGATGCAGACGCCAGTTCGACAGGTGGCGTTCGATCTTGTCGACGATTTCTTCGGGCATGAAGCCGCTGTCGGGGGGCAGACGCATCATGCGGCCCAGGTTGCGGATGGAGGCGACGCGGTAGGCGAAGGATGAGAATTCTCGCTCTTCGCCGGAGAAGATCTGGTCGTCGAAGTCTTCCAGATACATCGGACGGGGGATTTTCTACATTTCACACGTTAGAACCGAACAATGTGTGTTTCGGGGATATACATACGCCGGAGAGATACTCGTGTTCCTCGCAAGGAAGACCGGCATCAGGCATAAGGTCGTAAAGCAAGAAATTCGTCTGTCGATGCACACCAGCAATCATGCCGTCAACAACATACAAATCCCACCACGTGCGCCGCCAGCACTCCTCCAGTCGCGGGTTTCCACACCCGTGCTTCGCAGCATACTCGCGCCGATACAAGCCCGACTCGACAGCAATCTGCTCCGCATCAACAAGTAACTCGCGCGCCTTCTCGTTCTCGCGACAGCCATCGAGCCCGATAATGGTGATGATCATGGCCTGCACGAGGAAGCCGTCCTTCGGGACCTCCGGGTCGTACAAGAGCCGCATGGTCTCCTCGAAGAAGGTGGCACGAGACGGGCCCGTCTCGATGTACAGGGCGCCGACCCACTTCATAGCGGCCATGAGGGGCCGGAGGTCGCGTTCCTTGGCCATGGCGAGGACGTGGGCCTTGGGCAGGACGGCCGGGTGGCCCGGGTAGAAGTAGAAGTAGAAGGCGTCGATGCACTGCTCGGCGATGGACTTTTTCTGCACGGGGCCGTTGCTCGGGATGAGGCTGTTGTTGTTGGTGGGGTTGATGCCGTAGGAAGGGGAGTAGATCTGCAGGATGTTGGTGGGCGTGGGCGGGAAGGGGGACAGGGGGATCTCGGGCATGTTGGTGAGGCCCGTGTGGAAGGGGGTCAGGGACGGCGTGGGCCCGACGGAGGCCAGCCGTGCCGACACGAGGCCGAAGACGCCGCAGTCGCCCGTGTCGGCCGAGGGGGGCGAGTCCGAGGCGTGGCGCTTGTTCGGGTTCGCGGCGGAACCCTTGCGCGGCCCCTTGTAGCCGCGGCGGGACGCTACGTAGATGCATTCTGAAGGATCAGAGGCTAGACAGCGCGAGCACGGGTGAGACCCGTCGCATTTGAGATGCTTGTGTCTCTTCATGACGAGTGTCAGCGCGGTGAACATGAACTAGCGAGGAACAGAACCGGGATTGCTTCTTGATAACAACAACAACACCAACGAAAGACTTGTCAATGACGACGATGAATAGTAAGCTCGACTACTTACACAAGCAAGACACGCGGCCGGGACGGTCTGTGTAGGCCCGCGTGCGTCGACAGCGGGTGCCAAGGGGTTTGGCGGTTGTTGCGCAGCGGCGGGCACGAACATCTCGGGAGACGAATGCGTAGACGCGTTGGATGCTGCTTTCTGCTGGTAGGAATCCATAATAGCAACAACAAACAGCAGCAAAATAAAAAGGGCGAAATCGACGGGGTTAAATCTGGGTAATAATATCTCTACTCTATCCGGGATTCGTCTGGTCTGTGACGTTGCGGGAAGGGGGGTGGAGGGGCGCAGACCGCGATCCGGCTATAATTGGGGTAAACGGTTTTAAAGTGATCCCTCGCGGGTATCGAAGATAGTGTGAAGTGGTAGTAGTAAGGCAGGTTAAAGGGGAGCGATTAGGTAGGTAGGTAGGTAGGTAGGTAGGTGGAATCTGAACTGTATGGGAGCAAGCAAGACCGAAGGATGTTGAACGGAAATACTGTCAAGGCGGACGGCCACGAAAATTAGAATTCACCTAGGAATAGGCTAGGAGGAAGTAGGAAGAGTTGCTTGCTGCTGGGCTCTGGCTAGGACGGAGGAAGACTCGACTACTAATTACTGGCCACCCCCCAGGTCCCAGGGTCGGTCGGTCCCAGGGCGGTAGGTACTTTAGATTGTTTCTCTCTCGCTCTCTTTTCTCTCTGACTCTCCAATGTCCCCAGTCAAGTCAACCACGAATTCAATCAATGCTCGACTGGGATTGGGACGCGGACTGCGTCTGGGACTGGGACTGGGGGACCAACCAACCCAACCCCTTGGCCACGGCAGTGACTTTCTTGGGTAACGGCCACTAGTTGGTATCGATTAATATTAATCAAACCACGATCCGAAAAGAGGAACGGCAGGGATGGAGGATGAATCGAGGTGCGTGGGCGTGGTGGGCGTGTGCGTGTTGTTTGCTTCGGGGTTACGCTGGATCTTCACTGTGCATGGCCAGAAAATACCACCTATAATAAGAAACGTCAACACCCAGCCGTTTTCTGTGGTGTCGGGCCATGTGCCGAGGGCGAGCCAGTCGCGAGCCAGTGACGAGCCCAGGCGAAAACCAGCCAAGCGTCAAACACGACAATGGGAAGGGCAGGGCAGGTCTCAGCAAGGCCCGATAACATGGCTCAGCGACCAAGTTGTGAAGACGACGCTAAACTAGTAACCAACTCCCACTAACGCAGGCCTACTTTCGTAGCGCTGCTGCTGCTCTCCTTGTCGATGTACTTTACTAGTAAGAGACCGGGTTGTAACTTGTCTCTGCTGCTGTCTCTTGTGACTTATGACGAGCCCAATACGTTATCGTCAGTACCTATTTTACCTACGCCTACGAGTACTTTACACTGCCTCTTCTCATCATTAGGCCGAGTTACCGACCTATAATAATACATAAGTGCTACTGCAAGTCTGTAACTAGAAAAGGTACTAGGCATAATAACCAGTCCAGCCAACAGAGCGAGTGCGAGATCACAGCTAGAGTCGATTCGGGAAGAGAAGTTACAGATCATTGCTCTGATGCCTGTATGTGCGGATTACGGATTACTGGTACCTACCAGCAACTGACAAGGAGGCATGCAGGTCTGAGAGAGGGTAGGGTAGGGTTGGCTTGGTATGAGATAGATAGAGAGAGGGACCCCAGGGATGAATGGATGGATGGATGGATGGAGAGAGAAGAGAGATGGGGGAGAGATAATATGGGCCGTAATATGTAAACGATGCCGGGGAGATTTAGTACTACGACGCTATAGGAGCCGGGGGAAATCTCCGATGGTAGCGACATGGCGATGGCTGGCCATTCATTGGCTTTTGCCCACCCCAATTGCGTCGTCCTGCGTGGGAGGCCCGCCCGTGAGGCCCGCCGTGACACTTCTTTCCTATGCACCATCATAATGCATCGCATGGTGAGGGGTTAGGGTTGGGCTTGGCCAGGGTTTCTCTCCTAGAATGGTGGACTAGATTGGTGGATTGGTGGAGTGAGTCCCAAGTCTTTCTCTTTCTCCAAGGCAGTTCGCTGTTCGTGTCGTGTCGTGTCGTGTCGTGTCGTTGGATCGTGTCCTTCTTCTTCTTCTACTCAGCACCTAAACCCCCGGGTTAAACCGAGAAACATGCATGTGTTCAGCTAGCCACTGACAGATCGATATGACGAGTCTGGAGTACAAGTACGAGACGAGTTAGCAGCACGACTAGACTTCGCTGTCCATTCATACCTAGTCCTGACGCTATTCACTACTGGCTGAGTTGCTGTTGGAGTCTTCACGGCCTCCTATGTATCGTAAAGTATTGGGAATGCTTGGATCGATGGAAACGCCTGGATGAGATCTTCGATATGTGGCTTGTTTGCTTTTCCGGTCTGAGAAAAAGAAAGTGGTCCATGGTAGTAATCCGTACCTAAGAGGTCCCATCTACGACGATGTACCGGCCGGAGTACAGATACAAGGCAGGCAGATTCCGTGCCTGTCGAGCCCTTGTCGCGCCCCATCTGGGACAAGGGTAGGGACTCGACCCCGTCTCTACTAGGCTGGCGATGTATCACGGGTACAGGTACGGATCATGGATCACAGAAGCTAGCAGGTGTAGGTAGTTAATGTATTCGTAACCACTTGAATACCATCACGAGCTGAAAAGGGCCTGAATCGCTCCGGACGGCTGAGAGGCTTGCTCAAGCAGCTAACGCAGCTTAACCTTGGACTTGATCAGTCGGTATGTAAGGTACTTGTTGCCAATGGCCGATCACTCGTGCCGTTCAGCAACGGCGTGGGCAGACAGTCAGGGGGTAACTGCAAGTACCAGTACGAGGAACAGATGGATTTGAGATGATTATTATCTACGGAATACAAATACAAATACCTGCTCCAGATTAAGTGGTTTTTACTCGTCGTGGTAAATCAAGCACAAAGTACGCATGAGCGGTGACCTGTCATCTGATCCATCTTATCGCGTTGCTACTGGTATCATACCGCCTCGACTTCGATGTCCCTGCATCGGCTTCTGTCGTCGTTACGGAGCACACATGGCGAGGTACGAGTACTCGTACTTGTGCTAAGATCACGACATGATGTAGTGTCGAGGGAATGTGGGAGCCGAAGAGACAAGCCGAGGGGCGGAACTAGCCTGAGAGCTTCGAGCATCAGTTCTCACGAACTCAGGAGTCAGTGCTCGTAGTGATGCACGAACTTGTCGACGTATTCGTAACATTGATTACCGACGTGAAGGTGTCTGTACTTTACTCGTACTTCTGTCTGCCCACACACACAAACTAGCCGCTTCATGGCGCCGCATGGATAGGCTTGCAGACACGCAACAGAAGACCCTTCCTACTGCCTACGCTAGACACTAGGTACGCATTGTGAACGGATTACTTTACCGGCACACACTACTCTCTGTAAGTTCGGTGGGTGGTTAGGCATAATCCGTAGAAAAGGCAAGGGTCCAGCAAGATGGGAGGGAGATCGCCCAGATTCCATCCCACCTCCTTCATCCAAGTATGTACCAGTACCTACGATACAGATTAATACCTAGGTACGATACTGCGTAGTGCATCATGTGGCAGCAAGACCGACTGTGATGGGGCCATTGGTGGACTGCGGTGAGCTGCCCAACCTCAAGCCCTCGACACACCGTGCTGGGGGCTGAACACATGTGTCGAGCTAACCCGGGGTAGACCGCACTGACGACGCGCGCCGTACGGAAGACTGGCAATCCGATTGATTTGATTCAGACAAATTGAACAAATTGTCTCGGGAAGCTGAGTCTTCCGAGCTTGCGGACGGACGAAAAGTGTTTACTCAACGCCGGCTAGTCTAGTGATTGCATAGTTGCCCACTAACGAGTTATCCTCCGTACGAGTAGAATATTCTCTTTTTGTCATCTTCGTGGTTGTTGGCAGTAAGTAAATAGTAGACGAAGCTGAAAAGACTATTACCGAGCGCTGCTTGGTGGCGTTCCGACAACCACGAATAAAGACGCAGTGGCGCGGGACGAGGCGTTGAGATGGTATTCATCCCTTGCAGCAAACTGACAGCATCATCTCGTTATATCGTGCTAACTGACAGATAAGACTTGCTTGGACTGAAAACTGCAAGTCGAATTCGGAATCCTCATCGGAATCACGATCCCCACGACCCTCAACTCAGTAGCAGTTGAGCTCAAGACGAACGAAAGGACCGGGAAATTAGCAAATCGAAACGACAAATCAGAAATTCAACAAGCCGAGCTCCAAGGCCCGGCGCCCCCTCCCGCTAACTAACAAAGTCAACGAGCCGGGCGAATGACGGATAGCAATTCTGGTTTATGTATCGAGCACGCAAAGTCGACCTCCTTGCTGGGCTGAGCTCAAGCTCATCCTAACAACTCTAGTCGGCTTGGCCAGCAACTTGCCCGCACTGACAATCACTGTAAATCTCTTTTTCTTTTCACTCCAAAGCACCAGTAGCTATCCCTACAATAACAACACGAATTAATCCAGCTATAAACCAGACATTAAGATCCTAGCGCCCGTTGCAAGTCAAACGGAATGCGACCTGCTTTTTCCACCGCGTACCTACAGCGTGAGGTTGCATTTTGTCAGTAGTGTTAATGTAGGTACAGATTACAGATTCTCACATGAATCCTTCTACTTACCTCCCTAGTACGCACGCATACGACCTCAGGTCAATAGTCCTTCCTCCTTCGTTGCCTTCAATTGCACGTGAATACTTCCTACTCAAATCAATTCAAGTAAAGTCAAGTCACGTACAACAACGGATCGCAACTCCGAGACCGCAGTAAGCGCACGGGTTCCTCCTAGTCAAAGTAGGGATCGAGGAACAGGCAAAGAATAGCGCAGAAGAACACACATGGGTAAAGTCGAAAGGGCTTAGGTCTTCCGCGAGCAGCGTCGATCGCATTAAGACGGGCTTGCTAGGCATGCGGCCGCGTGGGCCCGATGATCCTCCATATTCCGTACGGGGGTTGTTATTGTCCCGGATTTTGGTCTCTGTCAACAACCAGGTAGGTAATTATCACATGATTATAAGTCGTATTATTAAACGGCAGAAATGAACGAAACATACCTAGCATATGACTGCAGTTATCGCTGTGACAGTTTCCTAAAACTACCATCTACCTATTTATATGTGAACGCAACAAGCCTCTCGTTTTGACATGGCGACCCCGGTTACATCATGTCAATTGCTGCACGAAACCAACAAAAAACCGAGTTGCATGAAAATGCCATTTAAAAGTCCCATCTACGTCCCATCCCATCCAGTTGACTCACCAAGAGCAAGGATGACAACAGAATATTCGATCATGAGGCTCCAGCGTAACAACACAAGAACATTCCATGATGACGGCTTGGATTAGTGCAGGCCTAACGCGGCGCTGTTGATGAAGGTCACGTCTAGCTCTTCGTTCTTCCCGACGAGCAGAGTTTTTTTTTTCTTGCTTCAACTCGGGATACCTAGTCGTCGTTACTCATATCCAACTAACTTTGAGCCATACATCGGACATGATATCGGACGTTAAAACTACTATGATAGTGAACGACGGGCAGAGCGTTAGTACGGAAGATAGCATGTGTCGTATGTATTGTATCAACTATGTAAGTCGTAATAGAAGATACAAGATGAGAGATGGAAGTATCTTAATCAGATAAGACTGAGAACTGGCAACAGAATGTTGTTGCTACCAAAGAACGTTAACCGGCAGGCCCAGAAACTCCGGCAGTTACCATGCACTGATCTTCACATCCCGACTTCAGCCATCTGATAAGGTGAATCAGGGTTTAATGAGTCTTAACATTACGCCACCGGCATCTCATCGTAGGAGTCACATGTTCCATTGGGCCAATGACATGATATCCTCAACGTTCAGGAGACGTAAACTGAGAGCTGATGTTCTCCTTTCGTGCTTATTTCCAAAGACCATAGAGATTCTGACACGCAGTGAGTCATCTGCGATGAACTCCAATGCTTCCACCTACGAGTAAGAAGATGAATACGTGGAGCAGAAGATCGTGTCTGACCTCACCCGCGTTTAGTCGACGGCGAGTCGTAAAGAGCAATGCACCCAATGGCTAGTAGCCTAATACGCACAAATACGGCATCATACTCACTGTCAATGTAACAATAGCATCTCAACCGTGTTGGTTACATCAAGAAGCATGATGTTCATCATTCGTGGCCTTCGTATCTTTCTGAAATCGGGTTGAATAAGCCACCAAGGTCTCCCATAAAGCATCGATCCGGAGACTTGGTAAATTAAGAAAGCCAAGCACAACCTCTTTGGCTTCCATGAACGCTTACTCCGTACGGTAGAAGGAACTGGCTGTGGCTAACGGCTGAAAGTGACTCATTGATGCTTCGCAGCTGTTCCATACTCTGCAAAACACCTCGACGCAGATATTGGCTCGCTTAGCAGAAGTAACATTCCGTTCCACGCCTCATCCATCAGAAGTCCAATGCTACGATAATGCACGGCTTATGTGCAGACAAGGCGGCAGTTGGATTTCTCTTTTGGTGATTAGTCGAGTCCGATAAATAGGGGGGTCGTATTGGATGCTGATGCTGGTAAGTACGAGTATATCCAACAGCCATCGTGTTTCAACACGGCAGGCAGATGATCTTGACAGGAAGACCCATTTGCTGTCCGGTACTTATTCGACAGCCAGCCATAAGATGCACGTTACAGTAATAATAATAAAAACTTGACGCAGCTCGAGATCCCCAGGCCTCGAACTCGGATGCCTTGGATATGAATAGCCTGGCTGAGCTGATTGGCGGCTGCAGTCGAATTCGACTGTTGGTAGCACGGATGACTCTTCTTCTTTTTCGAGGCTGCGTGAGAAAGGAGAATTGCGCCGAAAGTGAACAAGATCGCCGCATGACAGGTATCGTTTCCAGCGAGACCGGCCAAACGAATCTAGGGTAGACGAGAAGACTCTGGTTGGGGGCGTCACATCTGATAAGCTTGGAAGCGTCCAAAGACATTCCATCTACAAATCAATGTAACCCATCTCATCCGTCGAACCCATCTACGGACTACAGCACAGACTTTGCTGGCCCCCATCGTCATGTGATAGGCCGCTGGATAAGGGCAACCGGGATCTGAAGCGGCCGACTACGTCATTGCAGTTGGAGACTTGGAGTGTTTCTCGGTCCAAGCGAGCACCGCACGTGTTCTAGGGCTTTCGTTCCTCGTCCGCCTTATTACCGCGATAAGAAAAAAAAAACGAGAGATCCGAAAGAGCATGTTACTCCAAGGGGCGCTGCTTCGCGAGCTATAGTTTGCGAGATAGCTGCCGTGACTGGCTGCCGCTCCCGACTCCATTGGCTCTCGATGGCTCGCGATGGCTCAGCATTGTGACCCGTGGTGTTCCCCGAACGTTTTGCATGTCAATGATCTGCTCGTATCCTCCGTTGAGACAGCGGTGGCGGCGTCGCACCGAGATGCTCATTGGCATCCATTGGCATCCAGACACCCAATATCTGTGAACAGCCATGATCTGACGGGCAGTCTCGTGAGTCCTCCAGAGTCTCTTGACCTGCCGTGCCGCTGCCGTGTGGTACCCAGCGATGGCTGCTAACAGCATCCACGGTATACGACTGGATGCACAGTCTCAGAGCATCAGAGAGAACCCCAGGGGGAATGCCTACTGTCAACGTCTCTACCTGACTCTAGCCAACGAGACCACGGTGGTAGGAGGCAAAAGTACAGTAGCACGTCGCACGTACCAGTGCATATCAGGCGTCATTGTCGCCATAGTAATCCGTGATTCGTAATCCATAGGTAGAGCCTACCTTACCTCCATTGCTGATTGATAAGAAACCGTTCGCTCTTGTTGTTCCTCCAATGGAGCGAAATAGGGGTCGTACAGGAGCGAATCGAAATAGAAGAAGTTGATTCATATTTGCCGTCTTTTTTCTTGTTGGTTCAGCAAAAAACGAAGAGATAAACAGAACGGAGAACAGCTTCCAGTCATTCAAGGTATTAATAACCCCCACACGCTCGCCTTACCCCGGCGTACACGTTGGCACTGGTCAGTCAAGGAAAGAAGAAGGGAGAGAATTTATGTTATTTTCGCATTGCGTCCTGCCGTTAGTGGAGTCTGGCACTGGAACTGACATCACACATCGCTGGAGGGCAGGTACTTACGGGTACTTGCTCGATCTCATAGCGGCTGCAGGAAGGAGCTCTAGGCTAGCGTAGCTGCCTAATGTAGGTACAGACTCACTAAACGCGCACCCCTAGCGAGAAACCAGCGGGAGCGTTAGTCGAAGGATGGGGTCTCTCGAAGTTTTGGGGCAGCTCTGGAGGAGTTCCGCTCTCGATTTATCATCTTCTCCGCACATAATCTGTGTCCTACACGGATTTTGTGAAGTCATTCGTTGGCCGATATGTGAATAGTCATCCGGAGTATTTGACATCAACTGTTATTTTAAGGCAGTTCTGATACAGCTACCTAACTGGGTGGCCTCCAGCTTGCACTCATTGTGTGCACAGCCCAACTTGGCGGGTTTCCGACACCATCACCACAACCATCACCCACCATCACCACTAGAGATCGGAACCGTGTCGACGCTAAATCCGTATGCCACACCTCATCTGCGCATTACGGATTAGTATTCACTCACTGAATAAGGGTAAGCAACGAGCTACAGGCGCTAGCCTGTCACACGCCGGCATCACCTGTCACCTGTGCACATACATACAGTCGAGGCGTGTCCGACAGCTTACCCGCCCGGCCTACAGGGCGCCTCCCGGCAGCTCTCTGAGCCGTCCTTGTGCCGGACGAGTATCCGTAAACACCTGTTTGGCCACCTGAGTCGGCACCACAAAGGTGCCCATCATCCAGCTAAGGTATGAACTGACTCTTGTTGCCGCTGCCTTGCCTCCTTTGGGAAGACGATGATTCCAAGTTTGGCCAACGCTAGCACTCCCCTCCTCCCGAGGCAAAAGTTGAAGACAATCCCTCGCTCCGGAAATGCCCGGCTTGTGCTGTGCCAGGGAGGTCTGGCCCCGGGCGTGTGGACAGGTTGGACCCGAACCGTCCGCTCTCGCAGGCCCAGAGGTGCGGTGCGGTGAGACCGTCATCCTGCATGACAACGCATTTCTACTACGAAGTACTCATCGCAACTGTTCTTCTACACAGCCATTTTAATCCATTACTGCTTGTACTTGGGGGCTGCGTATAGACAGTCCTTGATGGATGAACCCTGGCCCGTCTTATCTATCTAGCATCTACACTGCCCACCTGAATTAACCACCAACATCTCTCCCCCCATCTATTCCGTAGTGCATCTCTAATACGTGAAGGGTGTAGTAGGTATTACTCGAGCTGCCGTCGAAATGGATGTCTTGATCTCCACGTCGCCTCAACTGGGGTGCCACCGGCATCGTCCGGATGGAGTCAGATCAGGCGGCACGGAGCTCCATTGGCCTGGACAGCACCGCTGCACGCGGCACGACAACCTCTATGGTCCGTGATACCGACTCACGAGGTCTTGCCTGTCAGCTTGCCAGCTCGCCCCCTTGCCTACCAGCTAGCCAGCCTGCTTGCTTGCCTCACCAGAGCCTGCCTCACAGGTCGTGTGTGCCTGTCCAGTCAAAAATAATCTACATAATTCTGAAACTCATATTTCCGTATTTTCCCAGTATCAAAACCACGGCTTCCTATTTATTCCTTAGATAGACAGATCATAGTCTTTACTTTCTCTTTCTTATATTTCGAAGTCTTCCCCTTTTTCTTATATTAGATCGTAATAGAACCCTCCACGCGTTGATATATAAAGTCGTTGCCTATATGGTGAGTAACAGTCTCTTGGTGAACTTGACATTACTAGCCGACTAATACACCGACCTACTCTCCTAAAAAGTAGTGCTTGTCTCCTAAGATCTATCTATATCCTACTATCTAGATATCTATCTCGGGATAGTCCCCATTGACACGATGATCGAAAGACCGTCCGTCACGACTACGTCACGCTCTTATCCCCAACCAGATGTCTCTCGCTTCGGATACAGCTCCGCAAGCGAGTCTGAAGAACCGCCGTCTAAAACCAACCCGAGCAACAATGGCAGCAACAATCAGAAGAAGAAAAAGAAGCGGAGATCGTCTCCGCAACGCACCATCAACAGGATATGGCGGCGGTTTGCTTCGAAGAAGTACACCAAGGCACTCTCTGTCTTACCGTTTGACCCTGTCTCTCCACCAAGTACCCTTGAAGGACCGAACGAACTGCTCTCCGTTGGCTATGAGCGCGCCAGAGAAGAATGTTCGCGCAGAGTCAAGAAGATTATTCAAGAATGCAAACGAGTTAATACGCGATACAGAGATCCCAACTTTGACCTAGTACGTTGACTCCTTTCCTCTTATCATACCTAGAAAGAAGGAAGTAGTCGTAGCCAGTCACGTGTCGCTTGCTAACACCGACTTATAGGACTGGGACTTGAAGATGTGTCGCGGCAACTGTCTCAACTATCTGGGCTCCTGCGAATTCGACATGTCCAATACGCGCTTTTGCACAGCCCCCTCCGTGCCGAAAGCCGTAAAGCGCGTGCATGAGATATTTGAGAAGCCCACCTTCCTCAAGGACATCAACGGGACAGATATCAAACAGGGCGGCCTTGGTGATTGCTGGTTCATTGCTAGTCTGAGTGCACTTGCGAACGTTGAGGACAATGTCAAGCGCGTTTGTGTCGAGTATGATACTCGTAAGTTGGTTGCGATTCTTGTCTCCGAAGAATATAACTAATCGATGACAACAGGCGTCGGTATCTATGGCTTCGTCTTCTACCGCGACGGCGAATGGATCTACTCCATCATCGACGACAAGCTCTATCTGACCTCACCAAACTGGGACTCACCCAGTATGCAGCGCGACCTCATGACCCAAATTGATCGTGATAACCCCGAGAAAGATTACCGCAAAACCTACCAGACCGGCTCTAAAGCGCTGTTCTTCGGTCAATGCAAGAACCAGAACGAGACCTGGGTCGCGTTGTTCGAGAAGGCATACGCCAAAGCCCATGGTGATTTCGGCTCCTTGTCTGGTGGTTGGATTGGTGAGGGTTTAGAGGATTTGACGGGAGGTGTTACCACCGAACTCCTCGCTTCGGACATCCTGGACTTGGACGAGTTCTGGGAGAATGAAGTGAGCAAGGTCAATGACGAGTTCCTGTTTGGTTGTTCCACTGGCCTTATTGATGGTGGCTATGGAGAGCGGAATGGTATTCGTGAGGGTCATGCTTACGTCGTCATGGATGCTCGAACTCTTAAGTCTGGCGAGCGGCTCGTGAAACTCCGGTAAGTGAAGAGCTTCATATGTTATGGTTCCTCTTTGCTAATGAACTGTAGGAACCCTTGGGGTAGAATCCGAAAAGGGGTCTGGGAAGGGCCATGGTCAGACGGGTCGAAGGAGTGGACCCAGGAGGTCATGGAAGAACTCGGTCACCAATTCGGCAACGACTCCGTGTTCTGGATACGCTTCGAAGACATGGTCGAGAAGTACCTGCATTTCGACCGAACTCGTCTTTTTCGCGATCCAGACTGGCAATGTTGTCAACGTTCCATCGGCGTCGAGGTCCCCTGGAAACCACAGTGGAACGAGAAGTTCACGTTCAAGCTAACCAAGGAATCCCCCCTAGTCCTTGTTCTCCATCAGCTTGATTGGCGGTATTTTAGGGGTTTGCGCGGACAGTATACTTTCCGACTTCATTTCCGCGTGCATCATCAAGATCGACCAGATAGTGAAGATTACATCGTCAGGTCCCACGGGAATTATCTCATGAGCCGCTCTGTCTCAGTCGAGATCCCCTCCATGGAACCTGGGAATTACTCCGTATTCCTGAGTATCACCGCTGAGCGGGACATCGACAAGCTCTCCATCGAAGAAATCGTCAAGCGCGAATGCAGCCGCCGAGAAGAAAACGAGAAATTCGCCCAGATAGGGTATGCGTACGACTTAGCGCATAGTAAAGGCGTTGCGCATCTGGAACAAGTCGCGAAGCTCAGAAAGAAGTCGGAGAGGAAGAAAGCTAGTACTTCGCGCATTCAGGAGCGGCGCAAGTTGTGGGAGAAGAGGCATTTGACTCGCGAGGTGACGAAGAAGCAGGAGAAGAAGAACCAGGCGAAAAGGGAGAAACGACGGGAAGTTGAGGAGGCTGAGAGGAAGGTGAAGAGGGAAGCTGAAGAGAAGGAGAAGAAGAAGTTAGAAAAGGAGAAAGAGGTAGAGTGTAAAGAGGAGAAGAAGAAGCCGAAGGATAAGGCTGTGCAGACGGATGCGCCTGCTGATGGCGAGGACAAGAAGAGTGAAACGAATACGGAAGAACCCGTGAGCGAAGACAAGACGAAAGAGAAGAATACAGAAGAACAATCCGCGAGTGAGAAACTGGATTCCAAAGAGGCAAAGGACGAGCCTAAAGAGGATGAAGACGCCAAGTCCTCCGTCTCCGATGCGCCATCTTCCAAATCCGGTCCCGAGTCCCGACGCTCGCACAAAAAATCACACCCCCAAGAAATCACAGAGGAAGATTCCTCAGACAGTCCCGTGGAAGAGTGGGAATTACTCTACTCATCCGACGACATGACGAAGAAGCCCCGCCTTCTCAACCCACCACCCGCACCTCCGAATCCAAATGAACCGGTAGAAAGCGACGGGGAGTCCTCACTGCCTGATCCCTGGAATGCAATCTGTATTGTCGGATTCAGGGTCTACTCGAAAGATCCGGATCTCGTTCTGCGGGTTGTTATTGAAGGTGGGGATTTGACGGAGGGCGGGATGGGTGAGAAGGGCGCTGCTGCTATTGATGATGCGCAGGTTAATGCGAGTGGGGAGCGCTCGTCGCAGGGTAAAGAGGTTGTTAAGAATGAGAAGCTTGAGATTGTTGGCGGTGTGATACAACATGCTGAAGATGGCGAGAAGGAACAGGGAGCGGATGGAGAAATAGTAGTCCCTGAAGACGAGGGGAATGTTGCCGATACCGAGGACGATGATGATGATGTTGACGAGGACGGTGTGGAAGTGATTGATTCCCGATCCGATGTTTCTGACTCGACGGATGGGACGACGATCGATACGCCGGATTCGACGACGGAGTGTAGTCCTCAGTCTAGTTGAACACCATTCTTCTCATTCAGGGGTTTAATTTGGTTTAAGCGATGAATGTTTGTATATACAGCATATAGCATGGCGGAGTAGATGTAAGAGGTATAGTGAAACTTCGCAACTGAATCGATATCCATTTAATCCCATCTATCACACACCGTAACCAACTCGCTATTCAGGACTCGGTAACGACTCAGGACTCGGCACCGTCTCCCCCCCTTCCAAAACCCCCCTCCTCTTCTCAACCCTCCGTCTCCACGGCTTATAAAAAACCGCACTCCCAACGCCCACAAGCACAAAAACACCCACAATACCCGCGCCCACAATCTCAAAATGATCACTGATAACGCCCAGTCCGTCCCAAAAGGGGCCCTTGGGGTCCACGACATGCTGCACGAGCGAGAGGACTTGTATAATGCCGATGAAGGCGGATACGATGACCGTGATCCCTGTTAGCACGATGGAGTAGTAGAGTATTGCGATCCGGTCGCGCGAGAAGGATTTTGTTGTGTAGAGCGTCATCATTAGGGCGCCGTCTGTTGTGTCGACGAGACACATGCCCGCTGGGGGGGGTTAGCACCACAACCGGAAAAAGGGTGATTCGAAAAGGGGGCAGGACACAAAAGGGCAGGACACCTCCAAAAGGGGGCCACAACACAAAAAGGGCCAGCACAACACAAAAAGGAATTAAAAAACCCACCCGTAAACAGCACCGGAAAAATCAAAATAACCCAAAGACTCGTGCCCCGTGCAGCCGTCAAACTCGAGATCCCAATCACAGCAATCTCCGAACTCGTATCAAACCCCAGACCAAACAAGACGCCGAGCGGATACATTTTCCAGGGCCGATCAACAAGTTTAAAAAAGCCCCTCAGAATCCTGACCAAAAAGCCCGGCCCGTCAAGCTCCAACCCGCCATCGGCTTCGTGCGTCGGGTCCCGGAGTGCATCGCGTAGGGTGAGGATGAGGCGATACAGCACCCATCCATTCCCCAAACACAATAAAATGAGCACGGTCGCAGAGACGCTCGTCCCAATGATCCCACCGACAAATTCAAACCCGCCAAAGCGTTTCTGCAGGGCGCCGGCAGTCGCCGCGACGACGATGCAGGTGACGATGACGATGGTGGAGTGGCCGAGACTGAAGAAGGTGCCGACGGTGAGGGGGCGTTGGCCGGAGGCCACGAGACGGCGCGTCATGAGGTCGATGGCGGAGATGTGGTCTGCGTCGAGGGCGTGGCGGAGGCCGAGGGTGTAGGACAGGACGGCGGGGCTGATGAGGGGGGGGTTGGAGTGTAGGATTATGGCGATTATGGCCCAGATTAGGGCGTTTGTGAGGATTAGGGCGGAGATTGTTGTTAGGACGGGGAGGGGGAGGATTGTGAGGCGATGCCAGGAGGGGAGATGCCTGGACGGCATTGTGGTGGTTGGTGAGGGCCTCACGGGATGATGTTCATGAAGTCATGTTTTGGTTGGGTTTTGGGAGTTTCGTTAGAATGGAGGAGATAGGTAATGTTTAGATATTGGGATGGTTAGACCGATGTCGCACGTAAGAGAACACAGCATTATCACGAGTGAAGATGCAAGCAAGATATCTGCATTGATAGGAGTGAGTGACAGAACGATGATGGTAATGGAAACTAGCTGACTTTATGAGATGCGGGGTGTTTAATGCATCTCATGAGTCTGTCTCTTCACTATTCCGTACATTTTCAGAAATAGATTCCATGATGCCTCGTCGTTAAAAGAAATGAACTTTCATACGCGACAACTTTGTCGAGTCGCCGGCGTGATCGCTTCAGGACCTGAAGTCGTTAACATCAACATTTAAGCTTGGAAGTTCGCAATGAGGGGCAGAAAGTGAGGGGTTCTCGATACGCTCTTATCAGCCCCATCATCACCACCCCTCAACAACCTAAAGATTTCCCCCTGGCACCCGGTACAGTCCACACACTGTGGCGGTACCTCAAGCCCTAACCGTCAAGCCTTAACCGTTCAGAATTTCCCCGGCCTTTGCTTCCGTATTTCTCACCAAACGGGGCGTCTTTCACATGCTCGATGATGAACGAACCGCGCTAGACTAAAGCAAGTCCGTACACTAAGCCAGGCACCGCTAAAGTCGCATCGGGCGCTCGGATTTAAATAGGCATGGCAACGCCGAGGTGGTACGGATAATTTTGAGATTGAATGCTGAGTGTTTGTTGTCTATAAGCGATTCATGATACGTTGGTATGAGATATCATTCGATATAGACTGTATGTGAATCAAGTTGGTAAAAAAGGTGCTTGGTGTGTTCGTGCCCCTTTCCGCTGCTTCCGGTCTGGTCTTCCTCGTGCTGTGCCTGCTTATTCGCATCTCGTCGCCTCCATCACCACGAGTCCACGAGCTAGTTTCGGTCTTTGCGGTGAGATCCAGGTGATCTTCCATGAAGGAGAACTTGCTGCCTATTAAATATCATCAAACACCATTTCCCGATCTCTTCACATTTTAAATCCGATCCCTCGTCCCCACCGCCAAAACCCACTCGTGGAGAGCCAAGCATGCCTAATTCAAGGTCTCCTGTCGGCCGTAGATCTAGCCTCAAATCCCAAGGTCCCCGGCGTAGGTATCGTACGTGCTCGCGTGGGCTGATCGCAAAGCAGATACCGAAGTGCATGCGTTATCCACCGAGTCGTCCGCATACATACATACCGGTCCCCACGATGATCCAACAAGTGCGGTTAGCGCAACTGTCATCCGATGGGATCTTCAACAACAGAGTACGAAGTAGGCCTGGCCCAGGAATATGATCTCATGCCAAAACCAGGCACCGGCGACATTATTCCCGTCACCTTTCACACGGGCTAATTAGTCTTCCGCCCAGGGTCTTCGATGAGGAGACTGGATACCACCCAAGGAACCCTGCTGGATCGAGAGAGCTCCCGCTCTGACTCCGCCGATTGTGGGCAGCACTGACATCTGTCACTTCAAGGACCTGATTACTCAGACGGCTACCTACCTACCCAACTGCTACCTAACTCAGGCATGTTTAATTTGGTTGGTTGTTCTCCGTGCGCTGTCGCTTGATGGAATTCATAACAGGATTGAATGGCACCTTGTGCCAGCAACGTAACGTGCGCCTACGTCGACAAAAGAAACGCCTCGTCGTAACCTTCAGGCGTCTGTGTGTCTGCTTGATCGCAAATAGCTGCCATAGAATGCCGACTGACTCCTGGTATAAGTAGATGTTTGCTCAGGGCGTGTGCCATGAATAGTAGATTCGCCGATTGCTCACTCTGCACTCTAGATTGTACACGAAATAAAACTCCACACGAAATAAAACTTCACAAGAAAAAACTGAGTGAGTGAAGAATAGACAGACGCTTCATGCAGTGACAATCATCATACATACTGAACTGGTACAACATCAGGTCCAGTGATGGGCCAACATCGTGATCACAACTTAATCTAACGCCTGCAAGACCACTTTGCACATCTCTAAGCACTTCTCCTCCTCTAGTCGTCGCGCCACTAATTGCAGGCAGATCGGCATCCCGTGGATCGCTTCCGAGTCGTCTACCAACACAGTCAGTACAAGGAGCGACATGGAAACAATACCGCGAGATCGTACATTCGCTTCGGATCAACTTATCTAATTCTGACAGCGGTGGAGGCTCATCTTCTGACGGCGCATCGATATCCCAGTCTGCTACCAATCCCGTCGGAAACACAATGGCCGCATAGTCCAATACGTTATATACGCCAGTGTAACCGACTTCATCAATAACAATCATCAGCTTCGGTGCTCAAATTTCGAGTCGAAGACGGGGGGGACACTCACCATGTTTAAACTTCCTGTTCTCAACGCCACTAAAAGGGGTAGCAGGCGTCAGGAGCGCATCCAGGCCAGCCTTCTCCCATCGGTCGAGATATCGTTTCTGGAGGTTGTTCCGTTCGATTTGCAAGTGCCAATATTCCATGACCCCGAGCTCGCGCGGCTTTCCATACGCTGCCAATTCCGGTCTTAACGGCTCTCCCGTCTTTTCTAGTTCTCGCGCGAACGACCTGCCACCGTCGGCGACAAACATTCGTGCTAAAAGAAGCGTAGCCTCCTTTTGGTCTTCCGGCGACCAGTCGATAACTTCATGGCCCATAGCCCGCAGCCTGTTGACAGTGTGGTTCAACGCGCGCACTACCGGAGGCGTTGGCAGTACCATGCCATCATGCCATAGGACTCCGATCTTTAGTTTCGGGGATAGAGATATTTCGCGCCACGGTATAGGGAGACAACGAGGGTCCACGTGCCATGGTTCCGAATCGACGACTACTTTGCTATAATACGCCAGGTCCTCAAGCGAGCGCGACATTGGCCCGTTTACAGACTGCACGGCCTCCTGACCGGGCAGCCCCGAGCGGCATCCGGTCGTCGGGAAGCGGCCACTAGATGGTCGCAGCGTGAAGATGCCAGTGCAAGCAGCCGGTATGCGCAACGAACCCCCTATATCCGTCCCAACACCCAACGGACTGCCTTTGAAAACGAGCAGCGCAGACTCGCCGCCAGAACTACCACCACTCGTGAGCTTGCGATTGCGCGGATTTACCGTCCGGCCGAAGGTGTTGTTCACGGTCTCGACGATCATCATGGCCGTGGGGACATTCGTCTTCACGTAGACGACAGCGCCTGCCTTGATGAGAATCCGCACGAGCTCGGACTCCTCCTGAGCAGGGTATCCTATGTGGGATGTGAACCCGACCGTCGAGTCCAGGCCCCGTAAGTTGAAGTTGTCTTTCAGCGAGATAGGGAGTCCGTGCAAGGGTCCAACCGGTCCTAGCCCCTGAGCAAGACGCTCGTCTAGGGCCCTTGCCATCTGAATAGCCCGCTCGAAGCATGTTTCCGAGAGGCAATTGACCTGGCGTTAGGTGTTAGCCTTCTTCTAGCTTCGCAAGGGAATAGGGGACAATATCAGAGATGGACTCTGTTTTCATACGAGCTGATGTGCTACGGCTGCTCGTTTGCAGAACGCCAGGGTGACAGTCTCCGATTTGAGATCACCAGTCGCCAGTCTCGGGAGTAATTCTACAGCCGTCAAGTTCGTGATGGCCAACTCCTCCTCCGTAAACCAGCCAGAACTCTCAGGGAAGCCCGTCACGTCATCCTGGATATCGGGAGGCAGCAGATCATCGGGGATGCGCCACTCCTCCGGTATCGACTTCAGCAGATCCAGGCGCTTCCTGGCTGCGAGTATCTGCCAGCTCCCTTCCATCATGTTTGGTCCCACGCGTTACGAGGAAGGGAAGTATCCGTATTCCGTATCAATTAGGTGAGATTTCAAGTGCGATGTGGTGAGGGTTGAGAGAGCCAAGAGTACATGATCAGCTTCGACAGGCTTTGTCTCGGGACACGCACTCATATGCACGCATATACAAAGAGCAGCTACCAACACGACACTCTGCTTTATTTTCGAACAGGATGCGCCGACTCAGCCAGAAGAGTCGGTGTCAGTCAGCACACATTCAATTTGTACCACTCTCCAATGCCCCGCTTGTAAGCAGCATTGGCGATGCCCGGGGTCCCGGCGCCTGATGCTACGGCGCGGTGTGAACACCATGTGCGCCTCAGAGCGAACGGCAGGCCCAATAGCATCGTATCAATGAGCGTCCAAGGTCGGTGTGTCTGTGGATGAGGGGGGAAAAAGAGTTCGAATCCGGTATGTGATTGTGTCCGGTTGGACTCACGCACAGCTACTACGTTCTGCGACGTCTACGTGTAGGGAATATCGCACAGGATCTGTGTGGAATACCTATGCTGTAGGGCAAGGGATTAATGGCGAGGCAGGCAATGTCGTATGCATATCGGTACACCGATTGCAGCATGAGATAAAAATAGGTTCTCGTCAGATTGGTGTACACCCAAGTAAGAGAGCGACAGGGAGGGGTTGTGATGCATGGTTCAGCACGAAGTAATCCATCCGTAGGACAAGCCAGAGTCTCATGAGGAGGGATAGTAACAGAGCCCAGAGAGGAGCTCAGAGAAGCGACTGTACAGAGATGAACATCTACGTAATCCGTCCCGCCCTCTTCGTACTTTGTACTCGACCGTTATCAAATCCTTATCTAATCTTATCGATTCGTCCCCCGTCCGTGATGGAGATTCAATCTCGATATCATCAGTGGGTCTCCTCCCTGCGGCTTCATCCCATTGGTTCATCTGCCCAAATACAGTGGACACCTCTAATGCCGACATCCCCGACGTGCGGTTTACCTCGGCCCTACGGATTGCATCTGTACGAAAGAGGAACTCAACTGTTTTGAATGCGACCTCATGGATGTTGAGAAAACAGAGTCAGTCAGTCAGACTCCGCGATACCCATCCAGAAACTACTCGTCGCTACCTACACTAATCCCTGGCGTTCAGCTCACGAACAAGACGCCGGACTCATTCTGCGCATACCAATCCATCATAGTATGAACTCGGATCTAGCAAAACATACCAAAATATCCAAAATGATTTAGTTTTTAGAAGGGTCGCCTTTTTTCGTATTCGGGTTCTTTTTTCTCCCCGTAGTTTCTCGGTCTTCATTTTCTGTCGTGACTTTTTCATTGATCGCATTTCGGAGAAGAAGAGAACGCGAACATCTTCTCACCGATTTAGAAGTTGAGAAGTTGCGTTCGCATGGAAAGGCAGCCATCATGTCGATCGGTCCCAGGTTGCGCGAGTACTTCCACACGAGCTATCAGCCCGGTGAGAAGCAGTTGGTGCGCAAGATCGATTTCTTCATCCTGACATTTTGCTGTCTGAGTTATTTCACCAACTATGTAAGTGCTTCCATAATCCCGGTCATAAGGCTGTAGTTGAAATTCTGACGTTGTCCCAGCTCGACCGTTCCAATCTCAACAATGCCTACGTCTCCGGCATGAAAGAGGAGCTAGGCTTCGCCGGCAACCAGTTGAACCAGGTGCAAGCCGCCTTCACATCCGGCTATGTCGTGGGCCAGATCCCGGCCAATCTGTCTCTGCACTATATCCGTCCGCGCATCTTTTTCCCAGCATGCATGATTGTCTGGGCACTTTTGACCATCGTCACGGCTGCGGCGCATAATCCCCAAACCGTGGCGGCCATCCGATTCTTTCAGGGGGTGTCCGAAGCTACCACTTTCATCGGTACTCATTATGTCCTCGGATCATGGTATACGGAGCGGGAGCTCGGTAAGCGGTCCGGTATCTTTACTGCGTCCGGACTTGCTGGTACCATGATTGGTGGGTTTATTCAGGCTGGTATTCAGTCGACTTTGGATGGACGGCATGGACTCAGTGGATGGCGGTGGCTGTTCATGTAAGTTCATCCCTTTCTTATCATTCTTACTTGTGGAACTTGTCAGGGATTGTGATCAGGAGCTTTGGGAATGAAAATATCGATGTTATAGACTGATGATAACTCACAACTAACACTCACAAGCATCGACGGCCTCATCACCATCCCCGTCGCCCTCTACGGCTTCATCTTCTTCCCCGACACCCCAACAACAACAACCGCCTTCTACCTAACCCCCTCGCAACGCACCCTCGCCATCTCGCGCGTGCCCCCCGCAGAAAACCGCTCCCCCTGGTCCTGGTCCTTCTTCCGCCACGCCCTCACATCCAAGTTCTTCTGGGGCTTCACAATCCTCTGGATCATCGCGGGCGAGACCGAATCCTTCAGCTCCAACGGACTCCTCGCACTCTACATGAAAGCGCACCCAACGCACAAATACAGCGTGCAACAACTCAACAACTACCCCACGGGCGTGCCGGCCTTCGGCATCCTCTCAACCCTCTTCTGGGCAACCCTCACAGACTTCCTCAACGGCAAGCGGTATCTAGTCGGTTACTTCATCGCTTTAACAGGCATCGCAACCTCCGCCATGATCCTCGCGGCCTCGCACGCCCCCGATAAGACCGGGTCGACGGCCGTCGTTTTCGCCGCGTATTACTGGGCCGGCTCCGTGTACGCGTGCCAGGCGACTTTTTTCGCCTGGGCCAATGACGCGCTGCGGTACGAGGAGCACATGTTCCGCGCCATCGTGCTGGCCGGCATGAATCTCGGCAGCAATGTCTTTAATGCGTGGTGGACCATTGTGTTCTACGGCGCCTCCATGGCGCCTTGGTTTACGGTACGTATTTCGCGCCACCTTCACACAAACCCATTCCTTGTGTTTTCCATTGTGCATTTTTTGTTTCGTTTCGTAACACAGATCGACGAAGAAGCTGACAAGTGGAATCTATTCATGCAGAGGGGTATGTGGGCAATGATAGCCGTATCCATCGCCCTGGGAATCTGGACGGCAGGCCTCTCGTACATCACGGTGCGCCACGAGCGGATGTGGAAAGCGGGTCTGAGCATGGGGTATCACCCAGACGGTCGTAGTAAAGCCTAGACAGACATGAATTCTGAAGACATCCCTTCGACGTGTACATTTATTGGGTTATACCGTTGAATACGTAGAGCAAACGGAGGTGGTATGTCTATGAATTCATATATATCTATACCTTTCCTCTGCGAACCAGGAAACCAATCTATGTATGTACACTGCTGGTGAAGAAGACGTAACATCACATTTTGTTTTGCTCATATTAGTGACAGAAGTCCTTTTGCACCGGGTATCCAATGTCATGTCATGTGCTCGACTGGAATCCCATCCTATCCGGGCTATCCGGGTCAGCTCAATCCCATCAGCCCAACAATGACGGAGTCGAAAAATTGCTTTTTATTTTAGATCAACTGACGAGTGCGCATTCGATGCTGGCACACATTAAAAAAGGGAAAATATATGGTGTGTCAAATACTAGTAGGCGTTCCAATGAACTGCGCTCTCAGAAATAATACTGTTGTGCCGGCTGTCCGGGGGCCGTCTGGGGCAGGAAGTCGAAGTTCATATCGGGGACATTGTAAAACGGGTCTGGGGATTCTGTTGGTACACATGTCAACTCATTGCATCATACGATGAAGCAGAAGGGGATAAGCGACCCACCCCAGAAGATGGAGTCATACAGCTCCATTGGCGCGAGAGTCGATGGGTCCATCTGATTGTTGAGCTCTGAGAAGCCAACGGTTGTAGGCACGGTTTGGTATGCCATGGTACTAAAAGAGAGAGCAGTCAGTTCCTGAACGCAATAGGTACCTTAGTCTGTTATGTTGACATTGGTGAGTCTTACTTCATATCTGGCATGGGATTACTGCTTTGCAATTCCGTCATGGCCATAGCCGCATCCTGATGCCGGTCATACCCCGGTAAAGGCCGCACCTGGGAATTCGGGATTTGAACATTCTGCGCGCTAGGAGGCGGGATTGGCGTACGCGATTCCGATACGTTCTCATTCTTGATATGCCTAGGCACACCATGTAAAGTACCGTAATCGTAGATGTTTTTTAGTGCAGCGAGGGCTCTGGAAAGCGGTCCGGAAAGCTCAATATCCTTATCCGTCTTCCGAATATGGTCAGGAGACGGGCTGTTCCGCTCCTTAGCCGTGGCCGCCGAGAGAGCCGCTATGAGATCGCCATGAAGCTGTCTAACCTCACGATCCTGTTTCGTTTCGTTTAGGATTCCAAGAAGAACGGCCGATGATAGTCCGTGATAAGTGAAAGCCCAGCTGCGAGTAGGGATAAACGACAGCTGATGCATGGCCAAAAACATGCGCACCGTTTCCGCTAGGTTCGCCTGACACTTCTCGGATAGTATGTTCTGCTCCGTGTTGGTGAATCGGGCCGGGTCACGACGGAGAGCAGGCCGGCAACAGACTGACACGACAAAGGAGGTGTGCAGGCGAATAGCATAATGCTGCAGCTTGTCGAGCACACTCTTGCAGGCTTCCCTGCGCCTCAACTGGGGATACACCTTGGTCCGGAGAGATTCAACAGCTTCGCAGTTGTCCATGATGGTTTGGAAGGTATAATCTGCCGTCGCGTCGGGATTGAGCCGCTTCGATATTAAATCGCATAGATGATACATCATCTCTAGGTAGGATAGGCCTTCGGATGTCGCGTTTGGAGAGCGTGGAATCGGGCAGCATGTGATATTAGTCATGTTCGGACTGGGCTTCAGATAAGTGCCAGCTCAGACGAAAGGGGTGAAGCAGTATGTGACAACGTACCGGTCAAAAGACAACGATGTCAGAGTATCATGCCATTGGCAGGTCCACCTAGAGCATGGTCAGACTTGCATTTGCTTCGCAACCATGAGTGGATCTGATCTTACCATAGCTTGCTGCGAATATATGCCTTCAGAGCCTCACTCTGATTTGTTTCGTCTTGTGCTATAGATCTGTGAAGACCTAAGGACTGAGCTAGACGGCAGGTCATACCAATAACGGCCCATGACGCTTCAGCTTTCATATCATTGAGCAAAACGAAGCTAGTAAGAAGTAGTGCCTGGATAGAGTCGAGGTTTGGGCTTGCAAGTGGTCAGTTAGTGTGTCATTAACACGAATGTATGCATGAAACTCACCGGAGCAAAAAGTTGCCCATCCTCAGAAAGTGAAACGAAATCTGGATGTATTTCTGAGAGTCGCGTGTCCTTACGTGATAGGGTGAGTCGCGATACTGTGAGCCAACTGCCATCACAGCGAACAAGACAGCCAGCCATGATGCTGAGACGGGTCGCCCGGCTTTATCTGAATCCCTCGAGCTTCTGGCTCTCTCCTCAAGATAGACGATAATACGCGATTCGAGATCATCAATATCTGCGACAAAGCCCCAAAACGGATGCGCAATCTCCTTGTAGGAGGTAAATAGACTGTCTTCGTTAGGCGGGCCACGACAGAATAACACAACAAGAAGGAAACAAAAGACGATGGATCATGAGACCCGAGGTAAGCAGAAAAGGGGATACATACATCATGACCTCTCGGTCTGGCGGAAGTTCGGAAAATATGTCTTGAGTGACGGAATCTAGATGCGCTGCGGACATGAGAGGAAAAGGAGCAGATGTGTCAAGGCCAAAGATTGGGCGCATATCGCGACGAATGTCTACGCCATCCTTGGATTCGGTCGGCGAGGGCTGGTCCCTCATGTTGGATTACATAAGCACTGTGGCGCTGTGGCGAGGTAGTGTGGCTTGGAGCGCACAAAATAATTATGTAA
>JAJFDK010000178.1:0-43651 GCA_028637775.1 Xylariaceae sp. X167
GTGATTCTAGCGACACGAGTTTGTATGAGGCCTTTCCATTATGAGCGCCTGTATTCGCATAGAGGCTAAGCCTGAAACACCCTTCATAGACGCCATAGCGTGAACACGGAGTGTGATTCTAGCGACACGAGTTTGTATGAGGCCTTTCCATTATGAGCGCCTGTATTCGCATAGAGGCTAAGCCTGAAAGAACGTCGATGTTGAGCGGATCTGGTCAGGACAGCGCGAACTCCTTTCATCCTTTTCACCAATATCATACGAAATCGAGCTCAAATGCCAACATGCGATATGCCAACATATAATATACAGCCCACACACACTCTCGATGCGATCCTAATTACTCCCCTTCTTCCCGCCCATCGTAGACTGCACCGATCCGCCCAGCGCGCCCTCCGTAGTAAACTGCTTGCCAATCATGCCCTCCTTATCCAACGGACCGCCGACTTTCTGCGCCGTGCCTCCGAGCGCGCCGTGTTCTGCATCACATTGTCAGAAAGAATTCCCATTATGTTCACTAAACAGATATTTAAACAAAAATCGACTCGCCTGTGAACTGCTTCCCGATGGTGCCCTCCTTATCGAAGGCACGCGGCTTGTCCTCGCCGAGCCCGGCGTTGGCGGGCGTCTTGGTCGCCGAGGCCATTCCCGTTGAGCTCTTGACGTTGGAGGTTCCTTTGCCTGTCATTGTAATTGATTGATTGATTTATTCGCGTTTATTTGGTGGTTTTGTTTGTGTGTCAACTAAGTAGTTTCTATCGACAGTGGTTACTTGCTAAGACAGAACTAAGAATCTACTCTAAGTGACCTTTATATACAGACAGAGTGGCGGATTCTACGATGAGGTCATGGGTTGAGAAGCGATGATTCATAGCCGAGCTGGTTGATGATGGTGGCAGAACGGCACGGTGCGAAACAGTGTATATGGATGCAGAGCCCCGAAGACGTAATTGCTATGGCTTTATTGTCGTAGTTGATACTAGGCAAGTTTTAGGGGGTCATGGTCATATGGATTGAGATGTGATGGTTGATGGTCTTTGTTGAAGGCGATGGTTAGTAATGTTGACATAGCTTCGAGTCTTCCCCCTTTTCAAGTCGCTCATGGGCGTCACTTTCAACGCGTAATTGGATATTAGTGCGAGTATAGTATCTAGAGATTTTTTATTGAAAAACTATTCCTTAATCCCTTTGTTCTTCATTTTGTCCGAATCGCCATGATGACGACCCTCGACGCCCAAGAGTCGTCGGCGACGACCATCTTGGTCGCCTACCCACCTCATTCCTGGCTGATCAGCAGAAAATCATCCTTGCTTCAACGACAATCGCCTTAACTACCCAATTCTGCTATCCCAAAACGCGCGCAAAAGATGCAGAACGCGCCATCCAACGCTACACTTCGAACATCCCCCCTTTTCTGAGCATACGGATGGCTTCTTTCGTGTCAACATGGTCGGCGACCGTTGCCGCGCAATGCATCGCGCCTGTTTGCGCCCCATGAAAGCCTTGGCATTTCGCCTTGTTGATCGACCGACGTACACATAGATTGAAAAAACATGTCAGATGATGATGGAGTATATAAGCCACGAATGGACAGATCCCAACCGGGCCCGGAGTTCTCCAGCTGCGATTGCGATAACGACTCTATCTTACATGCAGGCTGACCATTACCCATTGCCCAGATGAGTTTCATCTGGCTGTAAGTTCCTAGGAGCGAGGACTCGTGATATCACAGCTCTTTGGATGAGTGACCAGTTCATCTATGCGATCAATCCAACGGGGCGAATACGAGTATACACCCTTTCCCCCATACCTTGGTGTTTTTAGTCGTACATCGCGATGTCACGTTCTACCCTCCTCCCTGGTGGTGTAATTCCCACCGGTACGAAACTGTCGAAAAAGAAATACAATCTCACAGCTGATCACTCACCAATCAGGGAAACAATACTGATGAAGAATCTGGGGTGCCGGATTGTCTCATATAAGATGTCTTGGAAGGCATCTCTTCATCTCGATTCAATTCCAGTCAGATTTCATCGAGCGCGTTTGTAAATATTATTTAGAAGACGAACCTCAATTGTTTTTCTTCATCTTGTTTATATTGTTCTCTTGCAAGCTGTGTGAAGATTATCTGTTGACACGATGCGGCTGCTTGCTCTCACCTCTCTACTCGCGTGCATCGCACCCCTATCCCTCGCCGAAGACGGGAAAGGAGAAAGCTTCAGCACAGACCCAAACAACTATCCGCCCGGCGACATCATAGAACGGGATGTCGCCATCATCGGCGGCGGATCCAGCGGCTCTCATACCGCAGTCCGTCTCCGCGACTCAGGCAAGTCCGTCGTCGTGATTGAGAAAAAGGGCAACCTAGGCGGGCACGCCGAGACGTACGTCGACCCCAACACGGGGTACACAATCGACATCGGCGTCATCGTCTTCCACCACTACCAAGTCGTGCAAGACTACTTCAAGAGATTCGACGTGCCTCTAATCGAAAGCCCAGCCGTCTTCTCAGAGACGAAATACGTCGACTTCAGTACAGGGCGAGAAGTCCCCTTCACGCCTCCCACGCCCGAGGCCTTCGCAGCCGCGTTACAGGGGTACGCGACACAGCTGAGCAAGCACTCCGGCCTGAAAACAGGCATCGAGATCACGTACCCTGTGGACCCCGACCTCCTTCTCACCTTCCGGGAATTCATCGAGAAATACCAACTGCAGGACCTCGTCTCGCTCACGTGGATCGTGAACCAGGGCTACGTGCCCCTTCTAGACATCAGCATGCTGTACATCTTCAAGAACTTCAACGCGGGACAAATCGACGATTTCATGCGCAACTCGTTCCTCATGACCGCACACCACGACGTGCAGGAGCTCTATCGGAAAATCCGCGAGTTCCTCGGCGATGATGCGCTCTTGGAGTCTGGTGTTCTCGCCATGCGACGCACGGAGGGCGGTTCGCATCCCGTGCGTATCCTCGTGCAGACGCCCACAGGGCGGAAATTGATCGTTGCGAAGGCTGTCGTGTGCACGATCCCGCCGACGTTGGAGAATCTTTCTGGCTTTGATTTATCAGAGGAAGAGAGGGGTCTCTTTGGGAAGTTCGTCGCGAACGGGTATTACACGGGTATCCTCAACAACACGGGGCTCGATGCGAACGCGAACCTCGTCGGCACGGGGCCGGGACAGGAGTATAATATCCCGGTGTTCCCCGGTCTGTACAGCATGGGTGTGAACCAGGGGTTGACGCAAGTGTACTACGGGAGTCCCTCGGTGCTATCAGAAGACGAGGTGAAGGCCGACATAGTCTCCATTGTGAAGCGCGTGCAGCGGGCCCGGGGCATCGAGATGGAGCCGGAATGGCTTATCTTCTCGAGCCATTCGCCGTTTAATATGATGGTGTCGAACGAGGAGATCAGTAATGGGTTTTACAGGAACTTGTATGGCTTGCAGGGGAAGCGGAACACGTTTTATCACGGGGCGGCGTGGGATACGCAGGACTCGAGTTCGCTTTGGGGGTTTACGGAGGAGTATTTGTTGCCTAGGATTTTGGGATCGGTTTGATTGGGTTGGGGGGTTGATGCGAGACCATGTTGGTTTGGTTGGCGAAGGAATGATTGTATTGTTAGTTTCTGTCATCAGGGTTCTCTCGATCTGAGAATACCAGTTAGTCACGCTTCATAGGGGGGCTGGTTATTTCATATTTCATACCTATTTCATATTTCATACTTCACGTCTTTCGCATCTAGTACTATGCCATGATGCCGTGAAATGTGGTCAAGATCAAACACGTTGCTCGAGATCGACTCATCAAGCTCAGAAATCGAAGGCGGGAAATATGAACCAAAATCCGAAAATCTCATTATACCCCCTATGACCCCCTTTTGGTATATGTACGGTATCGGAGAATCGTGACCCATTATTTCTTTCCAGCACCATGGAATAATACATGTTCCTACACATGAGGCCGGCTACTCGTATAGCCGCATCCCACATCATTTGTCAACCCAGACCGTATGCTCATCGACAGGATCCCTATCGCTGCGAATCTTATTCACATTGGCCTTGGTGTCCTCGTACCCTACCGACATACCACACAGCACCTTCATGTCATCAGGCACACCCACCGCCTTCGCCACCGTGTCTGGGAAATAGGAGACACTGAACTCCACACAACTCGAGAGCCCGAGCTCCGTGAGCGCGAGGACGAACGTCTGCAAGTAAAAGCCCACGTTGAGCACCTGCTCAGGCTTGAGCGAGCGATTCATGCACACGACGATACCGATCGGCGCGCCGAAGAACTCATAGTTCGACAGCACCGCGTTCCGCTGGTCACCCTTCTTGAGACCCCAGCCCTCGCCGTACACCTTGGCGCCGAGCGCAATGCGGTACTTCTGAAACTCCTCGGGCAATGGCGCGAATTGCAGATTTTCGTGTTTCGAGGCGACATTGTAGAGCTCTGTCTTGAGTCTCTTGAGCCCCTCGCCCGTCGCGATGAAGAGGCGCCATGGCTGGGTGTTGGAATCGCTGGGCGAGTGCTTGGCTAGTTCGAGCGCCTTGTCAATGAGGGGACGCGGCACGGGAGTAGGGAGAAAAAGGCGCGAGGAGTGGCGCGTTAAGACTGCTTCGCGGAGAAGCATGCTTCTCGACCCCGCTATGGATGTCGTGGTTGTGGCCAGGGTTGTGGTGGTGGTGATCTGCGACTTTGGCAGTGAGGTGCCCAGCTGGTCCGCCATGTTGGATGTTATTTTTGCGAATATATACGAGAGAAGTGACGGTCTGATTGGGTTGAGGACCCTTGAAAATGTGCGACTGAGATGCTGTAGATGTGTCTCTTAGAGGACTGTGGATGATCGTGTTGGTGGTATCTCAAGCCGACCTATATATTTAAGTGAAATCGGACGACAGACTTATATAAATAATAAAAGTCAGCTACACTCACTGACAACGTCAGATCTAGATGAGTATCGGTTCCGCCTCACGGACGTGCGGAGATCAGTCATCAAATCTGGTCCAGGATGGCGGCACGATCTCCGTCTCCTCCTGGAAAACTCAGTGATCTTGAGCTTGGGAACCCTAACAGAGGTCAGGCGTCGTATGCTCATGTCCGGAGTATCGGAGTGTGTCCAGGAGGGGGTCAAGGACAAGGCGACCTATAATTAAATCCGGGGCCATGGAGGAACGACATGACTTCTTGCTCCGGTGGTCGTGGGATATCACCTCCCATGCTGCGCATTGTCCCAAACTCGGATCCCAACTATACCAACGCCTGACTGTTGACTGACAGCCAATGATTCAGAACTCAAGGGACGACATAGGTTCTCGTCGGCGCGATCTAGAATCACTGAAACGTCATAGTGTGTGTTAGTCGCGGAGTCGCGACTCATGAGAATCGCAGGGCACTCCTTCAGGCTTCAGCTTCCGTACTGTCATGATGATGAGATTCCAAGCGATAATACCATTTCGCAAGACGGCGATGGCGTGAAGAGGCATGATAAAATCTGAGTGATAAATAATCAGAAAATAATCGGAGCATGTGAATGCCTCCTGGATTGCATGAAACATGCCACTTATCGTACTGCCTCTTAACTTCTCAGGCGATGATGTCGTAAGCAGCAGTTGGCTTCACCCTAGCCTAGAGTACCCGGCTCTACGGCTTTTTACCATCTTCGAGTCTGATTAATGCGGCTCTAATAACATGATCGGGGTCCGTAGACTGGCGACGAACACTCCTTGGCGACGTATTTTGCATCTATTTCCAGATGCCGACAATACCCCTACTACTAGGAGCAGTCGAAGTAGGTAGTAAGTAGTCTACATACCAGTCACCCGCTCGGTTGACTCCCGATATTCCGTAGCTCGAAAGGACTAGGAAACGCCAGTCACGCCGCATGCGATTGAACGCGATAACGATTCGCACGCTAGGTGCGACTACTACCTAAGTAGGAATCATGCTAAGCTCGCGATTAAGAAGAGCGCGGTGGACGCGACGGCTGGTATGGTGATGAAGGACATTCCGCAGGTGGTCCGAAGATCTTGAAGGAGAGGCTTGGCACTCCGAATCCGCATTTTCCGGCGATATTAACGGCGTCGATCGGAGGGCGTGGGGCTGGTCGTCTTGTTGAAACGTGACGGGTTTACACGGCAAATAATGATTACTACTCGCATTGCAGATCCCGGGAGAACGAGCTGTCAATCCCCGTAGCGCAGTCTGGGGCCGTTTATCATCGGTCCGCGCAGGATTTAGTGCAGCATTGTCAACAGACAAGAGGTACCTTTGGCGAAAGTGAGTAGGTAGGTATTTCTCGGCATGTTTGCCGAGGAGAAGTAGACCAGAACAGATGGAAACCGCTTCCGCACGGGAAACGGCACACGTGGTATTATTCAGGGGCTGTTCACTACTCGTCTTCAAATGGGAAGCTCTTCTCATCCAGCGGAATGGTGGAATTTCCCACTTGGTACTAGTTGTCAGGGGTTCCCGAAGGTCGTCGAAGTTCGATTCGCTTGATATCGGATCTCCAACTCGATCCGGGGTCTTGGCCCTTCGATGGCTACCTATCCTGTCGTGTATCGAGGCCCCGTGCCCACAATGGTTCTCTAATCTATTCAAGCCTTCGTGTATGTGGTGAATCGTTCCTCGACCGTTGAGTTTTGACCACTGAGACATTCGGATTGTGTCAGGCAATGGCTATGGTCCTGCGGTAGCACGTGCGACAGCGTAACCGGGCCCAAAGCTAACGAGTTTCGCTGTTATCTGATTTGTCTCTGCAGTGGCCTTTGTGTTGAGGCCTAAACTTCTCGAAGGTGAAAATGAATATCGAGAACGGACCGCATCCTCTGCTGTTGGACTGAGGTCTTGGGCAATGCAATATGGTAATCTATCCTGCTGCATTTGCAATGCCGATGTCAATATGGCACACGCGACCAGCTAGCCACTTGTCCAGGCATCATATCCGGATGAGAACACCATCTGGTATAATAGCCGACAGGACGGACGACGTTGGATCCCAAGAAGGATAAACATCGGGACCGAAGAGACCGGAATTGTGGCGATACTCACCCGGTGTAAAGGTTACCGAGCGGGCCGTGCCAGGTTGTGACATGAAGATTCCAATATTGATTAGGCAAAATCGTCGCATTGTCTGAACGACAGACCACAGGAACGAGGTTCGGTTGTGCTCCAACAAATCCCTGATTTGCGCGCCAATAAGGCGAGATTATAGGAGACCATCTTAAGAGTCTAGAAAAGGTCGAATGCCGTCGTCGTATGCATGGCCTTCTCTGCCTCCCCACCCCCAGTCGTCATGTAGGTTGATAATTCCACACTTACACCGACCTTCTGTTTTCGTCATGGTGACCCGAGAATTCTCCATCCAATCCAGAGCCTGGGGCCGAGTAGATCCCGACTCGCCTATATTCAACGGCAATATACCAGCAATGCGTTGTCCCGGGGAAGAATTATGGAAGATATTGAAAACGACCACGTGGCGGGACGGGTTTATTAACTTCGCCTCACCATTTGGAAGCGCACCTCTCACGAGAGTGAACGGCGACTTGATGCCCCATACTAGCCTACAGCTGGGGTAAAAACCTGGGGTTCCGAGGGAGGAGGCATGCACGGAGACATCGACTCCGCAACAACCAGCCCCATCGTGTCGCCATCGCCTTCATGAAGTTCAATCTAACACGCAAAGCCTCGTCGGAAAGCGCTGTTCCGGACGACGTTTTCGTTCAAGCGTCGCACGGAATGGGGGATCTCATGACACACACGAGGGCCTCTTTTCGTCGATGAGTGCCTTACGCCCGCAAGCCCTGTTGTGTAGTCGTTGATAAATAGAACACGACGCCGCAGACAATTCTCGTGAAGGGCGTGTCCTGTCGCACTATCCTGCCATTGTAGTGATTAGCCATGTTGTCGCAATTATTGACCTCCAAGCGCGTAGGCGCGTTCGCTCTGGGCCTCGCTGCCACGGGTTCCTTTGTCAATGCTGGGCCCTGTGATATCTACGCTGCAGGTGGCACACCTTGTATCGCAGCTCACAGCACGACACGAGCTCTGTACAGCGACTACAGCGGTGCCCTTTACCAGGTGAAGCGCGGCTCCGACAATGCCACCACCGACATCAAGGCCAAGTCTGCGGGTGGTGTCGCGAATGCTGCCACCCAGGACTCCTTCTGCGACGGGACGACCTGCGTCATCTCGATAATCTACGATCAGTCTGGCCGGGGTAACCACCTCACCCAGGCCCCCCCAGGCGGCTTCAGTGGCCCCGAGGCCGGCGGCTACGACAGCTTGGCTAGCGCAACCGGCGCACCGGTGACTCTGAACGGCCAGAAGGCGTACGGTGTCTTCATGCCGCCGGGATCCGGCTACCGAAACAATCGTGTCAGCGGCTCAGCTACAGGTGATCAGGCCGAGGGTATGTACGCGATCTTCGACGGAACACACTACAACGGCGGCTGCTGCTTCGACTACGGCAATGCCGAGACCAACAGTATGGATACTGGAAACGGCCATATGGAGGCCATCTACTTCGGCGACATCACCGTCTGGGGACGTGGTGCCGGCAGTGGCCCCTGGATCATGGCCGATCTCGAGAACGGTCTCTTCTCCGGCTCCAGCCCAGGATACAACTCCGGTGACCAGTCTGTCTCTCACCGATTCCTCACTGCCATTGTCAAGGGTGAGCCGAACCACTGGGCCATCCGCGGCGGCAATGCTGCCTCCGGCTCGCTGTCGACCTACTATGACGGCGCGCGTCCAGATGCCTCTGGATATAACCCCATGAGCAAGGAGGGTGCCATCATCCTTGGTATTGGTGGCGATAACAGTATTGGTGCCCAGGGCACATTCTATGAGGGAGCCATGACATCGGGCTATCCGTCCGCCGACACCGAGAACCAAATCCAGGCCGACATCGTGGCCGCCAAGTACGCGACCACATCCATGACCAGCGGTCCGGGTCTGAGCGTTGGCTCCTCCGTTTCCCTGCGAGCCACCACGCCCGGCTACAACACGCGCTACCTGATCCACGACGGCAGCGTAGTCGACACCCAAGTCGTCTCATCAAGCAGCAGCTCCGCGCTCAAGAAGCAGGCCAGCTGGACCGTCCGCAGCGGTCTCGGCAACAGCGCCTGCTTCTCCTTCGAGGCGAACGACGCCCCCGGCAGCTACATGCGCCACAGCGACTTCAACCTGCTCGTCGGCGCCGACGACGGCTCCAAGCAGTTCCACGAGGACGCGACGTTCTGCCCGCAGGCCGGTCTCAACGGCCAGGGTAACTCGATCCGCTCATGGAACTACCCCACGCGGTATATCCGCCACTACCAAAACGTCGCGCATATTGCGAGCAATGGCGGCGTTCGCGACTTCGACACAGCGACGACGTTCAATGACGATGTGAGCTGGGTGATTAGTGCTGGGTTTGCTTGAGTTATTAGGACATGATTGCGATCGTAGTTTATGAATCAGCGCTTTTCGCGTCTCAATGATCAAATTTTCGGAATAAAGTCCTTTTATTCATTTGATATGTGCCTACATTTTGGGAACGTCAGGATGAGAATGAATATGAATCTGAAATCCTGTTTGAGGGTTGTGATTTTGAATTGTGAGCTTGTAAGCGTCCCTCTTCTAACTCATACCCCTGATATATGCAAATAGCATATTCGATACCTACAATATACGGATTACCAAATATTCGCCAGCTTTCGTCCACATCAATGCCGAGGGCCGAGGTCTGAGTTCAACTCAGACTCTTTTGTTATTGTATTGCACGGAATACGAAGTACGGAGCATGCCGTCCTTCGCGACTGTTCGGGAAGTGATATTCGGCAATACTACCTTGCATTCCAACGACTTTGAATTCATCATCAGAATCGTAGATCACGTCGTCGAGGGTCAAACTGGCAGTTGTGAAACTTCAACGAAACTCAGTGATATATGGTATTTTTGATGGATGTCGTTAACCGTTTGAATTGACGAGACTACCTATGAATAGGAGAGCTTACGAGTAATTACCTTAGTCTGACTGAGCTGCATGTCTGAGATATAAAAACCCGTCTCTCTTGGCTGTTCCACAGTTAACTACTTCCCTCCCCGTTCCCATCCTCTTTGTTTTTATCATCTACACCCTCTGTAGCTCCAAAGGAACAGAAAGAAAAAAATACGATATGCCAGCAATATAATGACACGCTCAGGGGTTACCCAACTCTTAACTGTTCGAGGCAGCCATTGCCAACTCCGACCTTACTTTTTCATCATGCGGCAAGTATAAGAGCGCCACTCGCAGCAGCCGCCTCATCTCACCACTGTTCCCAAGTGCTTTATATGCCATCGCGGTGCGAAAGTAGATCTTACCGACCTGTGCAGCGTTGGGAAAACCCAACAACGCCTCATCCTCCGGCGCCACGATGTGTTCATTTGCGCCCGTGGCCTGCCGTATCAGCCGAATGGTCCGCATGCCCCAGAACTTCAGCTGCTCCCAGTCACCGAGCTTCAAGTACGCGAGACACGTGTTAGCGACGAGCTGGAGACGGAGGCTCAGGCGCTCAAGCTGGCCGTTCTTGCCCGCAAACGGCTCCTCCACAAGAATGCGTGCGAAGTACCCTTCGCCGTAAATATGCCGCTCCTGTCCCCTCACTACGATGTGAATTGCCTCCCAGGCGCGTTCGTACACTTGGAGAGCAGCGTGGTACTCGCCCTTCTTTAGCAGCGTGTTTGCCTCGTTCTTGAGCCGTGTGCTCTCCAGGAGACACTTTTCAGGTGACGCCGGCTCGACGGCCTGCAGGGCACGCATCTCACTGATGATTCTCTGGTTAGGGACCGGGTCGCCAGTCACTGAAAATGCATCCAGGTCCTTGACATCGCCGAAGGGACGAAACAGCTTCTGCTGGACCTCCCGGCGCACGTGTTTCTCCTCCCAGTCGGGCGCGTAAGGGTCGCGGAGGAACAGCTTGAGCGACATATATTTGTTGATGTCTGGATGCGAGAGTTGCCAGTAGAACCAGGTCTTGGTAAAGATCGGCAGGTCGTCGGCGAGTAAGACGAAATGGCAAGGCCCGTCTCCACTCGTAGGCACCGCGGGTGCCTCGACTGTGACCTCCAGAGTATGGTCACGGAAGCTGGCAGCCTCTGGCGTGCCCACAATGATAGGGGCATGGCCTGTCGCGTAGATGTGTTGCTCAACCTCGGGAAATGGCGTCTCGATGCGTACGAATATGTTCAGAGACCGGAAGACGTGGCGTGCCTCGTGATAGATCTGGCGGTTTACATAGAACAACTTGAGAGCATCGCGGTAGTCATAAGATGGGTGTTCAGCTGGTAGGTACGAGCGATTGTTGTCTGGATGGAAGATGACTGCGTAGATTTGATCCCGAATTTCGGGCGGCAGTTTTAGGAGCCCCATCATGAATGGATGAAGTGATATGAGAGGGAAGAGGTGAGAGGTGAGGGGTGGTCCGTTTTCGACTGAAGGTTGACGGTTAGGCACCGGAAGTCATTCCGCAAAAAGGATGTATGTATCTATACATAATCCATCTATTCTGTAAAGCGAGTTATGTGATTAATAAAAGTTGCCCCCTTTAATCAATAACGCTGTATGAATATGAATATGAATAGTAATCGGGTTGCGGGCCAAATCTGAAGTTTCACCTTTGGCGAGCGACGGAAGTTGTCGTGAGAGCGGACTTTATAAGCTGCAGCTTGGATCACGGGCGTTTTCTCGAACTTGGCGAATTGGGCAGCTAATTCGTTGATTGACAGAACAGTGGCAAAGTCCCTAGTACAGTAATGCAATGGCTAATTTTCAGCCGTACTTTTGTCAAACTAGATAGGTTGGTATGAGACGGGAATATCTCTTGAAAATTTGTGTCTGTATTCGGGTCTACAGAATAGGCAGGTTACCATCCGTGTTCGTTCGAGTTGGTCCGGGTTGAATGTAACGATGGATCTCACACCATATTAACATCGTGAGCACGGGATAGGTACGGGATTCATGCCTCACCACAGTTTTAATGAAACGGATTCAACATCATTTCGTTTAGGTGATCTACCAACATGCATAAGTCGTAAAGACATGCGACAAGAACGGAAGCTCATAGACATCCATATAGGGACTCGTGCATCAGGTTCACAATCACCGAGTGTTTGCGTAGGTTGCGGTCCTCTTCGGCAATCAAAACAAAAAAATCAACGACTTACGAAGAACACCTTAATAGATGGCATAAGTTTTGTAAGAATGAGAATAAGGAGCAAAAAGAAAAAAAAAATGAATAAGATGCGGTACGTGGCTATGATGATCACCACACGATCGAAAAAAAGAAATCATTGCATCAGCCGTGAATCGAACACGGGGCCCATCGATGGCAACGATGGATTTTACCACTAAACCACTGATGCGTTATTGTGGATTGGTGACAGCTTCCATCACAATAACAGAATATAGCCTGCTACGAGACGCGCTTACAAACGAAGAAGATAAATCCGTACACGTGTGTTGAAGATTGCGAGAGGTATTTCAGGAGCCTATCAGGCCGATTCAAAGAGCGTGGCACAATCATGGCCGGAGAAGCATCAATGGAAAGGTAAAGGTATTCAACTAGAGTTGAAACGTGTAATTTATTGGTGGTATCAAAATGGCATCCGGGACTCTTGACCCGGATTGCCTGAGGTGTCTTATTCTTTTACCTATGTATGTGCAGACGATTCCCGTCGTCTCCCTTGATGTTGAAAGATCTATGTGATGCTAGGTATATAGATCCGCCGCCTAAATAGTAGAACCCATCGGGTATGTTGAAACCGTACGCCAATGCTGCCGAGCCCAATTTTTTTCATGACACTGTCCGATGAGGGAATCATATGTCTCTAAACCCAACAACGCCGTTCGCAATGCAGAAAGAAGTTGATTCTCCCGCGATATCTGAGAGTTATCTCTCACGGAAAGATATTATACAGATAATTAAAACTTGAGCTCCTTGGGCTGCTCCCAGGTGAAGCTCTGGTTAGTACCGAAGTGACCGAACTTAGCAGTCTGGTTGTAGATGGGCTGGACGAGGTTGAGCTGCTTGGCAATGGAACCAGGGCGCATGTCGAAGTTGGCCTTGACGATCTCGACGAGCTCCTCCGAGGTCTTCTCAGAGGTGCCGTAGGAGTCGACGTAGATGGAGCAGGGCTCAGCAACACCAATGGCGTAACTGAGCTGGACCAAGGCACGGCGGGCGAGCTTGGCGTTGACAAGGGACTTGGCGACCCAACGGGCGAGGTAGGCAGCAGACCGGTCGACCTTGCTGAAGTCCTTTCCGGAGAAAGCACCACCACCGTGGGCACCCCAACCACCGTAGGTGTCGACAATGATCTTGCGGCCAGTGACACCAGCGTCACCCTGAGGACCACCGATGATGAACTGGCCAGAAGGTTGAAGCTGAGAAGCTTGTTAGTCCTGTGTACTGATATGTAGAGGCTGTTGAGTTAACTTACGTGGAGGATAGTCTCGCTGTCAATGTACTGGCTGGGGATGACGCTGTCAATGATCTTGGACTTGAGTTCCTTGCGGAGCTGCTCGGTGGAGATCTCAGGGCCGTGCTGGGCAGAGATAACGATGGTGTGGACACGCAGGGGAATGACGGCACCGTTGTCGTGCTTGTACTCCATGGTAACCTGGGTCTTGGTGTCGGGGCGCAACCAGGGGCAAGTGCCGTTGCGGCGAGCGTCGGACATGGCCTTGTTCAACTTGTGGGCGAGGAGGTGGGACATGGGGTGGAGCTCAGGAGTCTCGTCGGTGGCGTATCCGAACATGAGACCCTGGTCACCAGCACCGAGCTCCTCGAGGGCCTTCTCGTAGTGGAGACCCTGAGCAATGTCAGGGGACTGCTGCTCAATGCCAACGAGGACACTGCAGGTCTTGTAGTCGAAGCCCTTGTCAGAGGAGTCGTAGCCAATGTCCTTGACGGCCTCACGGATGACCTTCTGGTAGTCAATTGAGGCCTTGGTGGTAATCTCACCAAAGACCATGATCATACCAGTCTTGGTAGCGGTCTCGCAAGCGACCTTGGAGAGGGGGTCCTCCCGAAGGCAGGCGTCGAGAACGGCATCTGAGACTTGATCGCAAATCTTGTCAGGGTGACCCTCACCGACGGACTCGGACTAGAAGAAAACAGTCAGTATCGGTCGATCTCTTTTGCGTAATCGTCGTCTAAGGGGAGAGAGAAATCTGCTCGGGGGTTTGAAAAAACAAAAACACATACGGTGAAGAGGAAAGCGCCGACGTTCTTCGGCTGGCTGAAGTGGCTGGTTCCGTTGGTGGCAGGCATTGTGACAAAAAAGTAACGCGCAAAACCGTGTAATGAAAGGAGGGGATATCAGAAATACGGAATAAGGACCAGAAACACGACAGAGGCTATGCGTGTGGGTGTGAATGGGAGAGAAAGAAGGGAGAAAAAGAGGGAGGGAGGAGTTGCACTGCAAGACGAAGATTTTAAACAGCGAAAACGGGAGGCAGAGGGGAAAGCGATTATGTGCCCCTCCATATGAATGGCGTTTTGCGTTAACCTTATTGGGCTAGTGGCTTTACACTAAGGTTAGTGTGCTTACACGTGTAGGAATTACATAATTAACGCCGGTTGACACACCAAACTTCGGTTAAGCACTCTCCTGGTGTAAGCCGCCTGTAGGTAGTTTCTCTCAGATGCTAGGTACCCAGCGGTGTTGTAGCTCTTTATAGAGCATTAACGGCATTGTTCGTGCTTACGATTACGATTAGAATAAAACAAGGAGGGAGTCATAAGAAAACATTTAAAATGGTGTAATCGGTACGCTCTATTTCGAGGTGGTATTCTTCCATGCAGGTCCCTGCGGCGTTCAGTTGCAACAACCAGTACGTTGGTAGGCATCAACTGTACGCGGATTACACAACTCGGACTACCAGTACTTGTACGGATTAAAGATTGTGACAACGCAAACAGAGACCGGGCAAATAATAGTAGTTGTCTTTCAGGAATTCAGATCTCAATATGTTACGAGTATAGAATCTTGTCTTCAAGTGCCGCTGGTACTCTAGACAGAGACTATCTGTTTCGGTGTCTATCAACGAGTCGCTGGTTACCTAGTGGCACGCAGATCTCAGTGATTACTTCCCTACTCGTACGCTATAGATTAGGTGATACCAGCTGTTGGTCCTGTAACAACGAGTTGAACTCCATGGCTTCAAGAGTCCTGCCCCTCACTTTTCTTATCACGTCAGACGGCAGCTGGAAACTCGGAGAACTCGAATGAATTTTCCGATAACTGTTAGCACAACTACGGAATAGTTAACAGGACAAGTTGTAGTTTTCAGGGTGAAGAGTGCCTAGTTACCTGTCTTCAACTTTACGATGGCATCAGACTTTTATACTTCGCTCCTAGTTTCCGTAGCAAGCGCTTAACTAACTGCTGGTCTCCGTAACCGGTTGTGAGCTGTTTGCCAATCAGTTGTACGTGTACCCTCCTCTACTGGATCGCTAGGTATTTTCTGACTGTGCTGAGAACGTACGAGTATGTTGTACTTACGCCACGCAATTACTCCTTCCATACGGAGTTCTTATGTAGAAATTACATACTACGCTATGTGGATAAGTGGCCGGCAAGTTGCCAGCGGAACGACGGTCTTATGGCTGATGAGACGAGCTGCCGGGAGTCTCAGAATGCTTACCACCACCTCTAGAATTATCTGTACGGAGCACAAAGTGCCTATTTATACGTGACAAACACATTCGATGTGTCAGGAGAAGAATCTATGCCGGCTCTACCGGTACCTTTGATAGATAACCCATCCAATTACCTTCCGTGTTCTCTGTGAGAATTCGAAAACCGCTCCGTTTCTTCGCGGGAGGCTGTATCTATCCGAGCGGGTGTGCCGTGCAGGATTATCAGATCAATCAACGTCAGGGCTGTCAAACAACTGACGGCATTATCTGCAGGGATTGGATTCAACCGGTACAGGGGTATTTCCGGGGGTGTTGAGCGTAATATGGATGAGATGTCTTACGGATAGATAATATCCTACAGACAGATTATCTCCCAGTGCTTCATACACCGCGTATTTCGACATCCAATGATACAGCAGGCAGATCGACGAGTTGACAGACAGGTACTTCGTAATAATCCGTAGTCCGAGGCAGTTGAAGTCTGAAGTACGGGCCACGGCACGTCCCTCAGGTACGGAGTATGCACATTGCTGGGACCACACCACAACTCAGGTACCCGCAAAGCAGATTCGTACAATGGCACAAAGCACGCGCGTTGGGGAGCCTCGCACTGCGCTGGCCATTCGTACTCGGGTCGTAACGGAAATACGTAGATATGATGTAGGTAGGTGTCGTAACGACCCCACCGTTGGCGACTTCGCTGGAGCTCACCAGATTGGTGCCCACCGCAGATGCTCGAAGCCGTTGAAACTTGACAGGCACCAAGGTAGCCTTTATCCTGTGGCCTTCACAGGTTGAATCGTCTCCCAAGGAGACATCTTCCGACCAAAAGTACGGAACATCGGGACAGAGTTAGCCTCAGAAAGGCAGATTCAAACCCCAAGACCTAGAAGAAGCGTGTGCGCACTTACGAGTACGAAACACGCCTTAGTAGGGAAAGCCGAAGAGCCGGCGATTTCCCATGGGAGACAATCTCATCCACATCGATCGAATAAACTGTTCCAGCAGTGTCGATACCGCGGATTCAATCATTTGCTGCGGTAGCAATTGCTACTCTGGCTGCAAACACAACCAGCAAATGATCCAAGAGCGTTGTATCGGGGGCTTACAAGAGGCTGCCTCTGTGGGAGGATGTGTCGTGGGATGTTGGGATGCAGCATGGGTAGACCCGTCGTACCTGGTACATAACGGCGCAAAGCGCGTCTCCCAGCGTGGGATTTCTAGCGCAGATAACGAGAAGAATGGGTCCGCTAGTGGTTATCTGCATGCACTCCCCGCCATATAAAATCTGAGGGGTATCGACATAACGCGTACGCTTTTCCGACTTACAACGGCTCAAATTCTTCACAATATGATGAAATTAATTCATTTCACGGACTACATTGTAAGTAAGAAAAGATCAATCATGGTATTGAATTGATGTTGACGTATCAAACATCGTGAATTACCCGCTCAATGCCTGACGTAGTTGGCATCGTGGATGAAGATGTCACTGCAGTGGGTCTCATTAGGTGCGAGTGATGACCTAAAGCGCGCTCGGGTGGGCGCTGTAGCGTGCACTATGCACTTAGCGCATACACTTACGGAATGCGGATTAGATCCGTGATGCGGGCATTCAATTTACCCCTCCAAAAAAGTTTCGAAATTAGCAAACATAAGGCTGAAGAAACACTTGCCGACACACCCAAATCACAAGCAAAGATCACGAACATCACATACATACGTACCTGCGATACGATCCGACCCGTTCGTTCGGAAAGTTGATCGGACACACAGCGCATACCTGTCGAGCATTAATAAACTCTAGTAGTAGAGGCTCATAGTCTGGGCAGTCTACGTAATCGCCGCCCCGCCACGGATCTCCAGAATTCATCGCGACCGAGGACTTTATATCAGTTTCGGCTTATACGCCCCAGACCGTCAACATGAGTAAATTCGGTGTGATGGTGATGGGCCCGGCTGGTGCTGGCAAGGTGCGTAGAACAAACAATTCGCATTACTCCTATTCAGAGTTCCACGCCACTCATCCCTAACACTTGGCAATCGAACAGTCGACCTTTTGCGCCTCCCTCATCACACACCTCCAGCTGAACCGTCGGTCCGCCTTCTACGTGAATCTTGATCCCGCCGCCGAGACCTTTGAGCACGCCCCCGATCTCGATATCAAGGACCTCATCTCCCTCGAAGATGTCATGGAGGAAATGGGCCTCGGCCCCAACGGTGGTCTCATGTACTGCTTCGAGTTTCTCATGGAAAACCTCGATTTCTTGACCGAGGCCCTCGATTCCCTCACTGAAGAATACCTCATCATATTCGACATGCCTGGTCAGATCGAGCTCTACACACACGTTCCCATTCTACCTGCCCTCGTGCGCTTCCTGACCCGGTCCGGCGCCCTCGACATCCGTCTATGCGCCGCTTATCTCCTCGAAGCTACCTTCGTTGTCGATCGCGCCAAGTTCTTCGCCGGTACCCTGAGTGCCATGTCGGCCATGATCATGCTCGAGGTTCCCCACATCAACATCCTGTCAAAGATGGATCTCGTAAAAGACCAGGTCCGAAAGAAGGATATGAAGAGGTTCATCAACCCCGACAGCGGATTACTACACGACGATCCTGCTGAAAAAGCGAGACGAGCCATTGAGGGAAAGAATGCCGCCGAGGAAGAGGAGGAGGACGCGGTTGCAGACCCGCAAGACAAGGACACTTTGATGCGCGGCTCTGGTTTCAGAAAACTCAACAAAGCCGTCGCCGGTCTCATCGAGAGCTTCAGTATGATCAGCTACCTGAAGCTCAACGCGCAGGACGAGGATAGCGTCGGTGCGATCTTGAGTTACATCGACGACTGCATACAATACCACGAGGCACAGGAGCCCCGTGAGCTGAAAGATGAAGAGTTTGATGAGGCAGGAGATGGAGAGTAATATAGTGTAGAGATTAAGGGCCACACGGCTTAGGGTGCATAGGGGTTTGTTCTCTAGAGCAGGTTGGCAAGATGCGAAGACATGCATACACAGGATCGGGTGAGGCTGGCATGGCTTCGTTGTTTTGTTTGCATAGCGCAGGCGTTAGGACAGGATGGTTCATATTATCCTAGGCATATCCGACACAGATACTACCAACAATCGTTCTCGATGGGGTTTTCTTTTTCCTTTCATTTCTCGTAGCAGTCAACAATTTTTTTTTCTTCCGCCAAGACCATCCAGAGAGACGGCTGGCAAAAAGTGATTCATAATCAACAGTCGTAACAACGCCGCCCCATACAAGTCATTCATTCATCATAAGAAGTAAGAGTCCCCCCCTCCCCGTAGTATGAACAAAGTCGATTTACCATCGGCCGGTGCGACCACTATATCCAGCAGCTCGGCCTGAGCCCATCGATCCTCGTCCGTCGTTGAATGTGCCGCCAGGGGCGCCGCCAGCGCGTGTCTGCGCATCGTACTTTTGGTATTCGCTAAGCCAAATGTCCTTCACGACGGTAGCGTAGCCGGCGAGTTTACCGGTGATGACGACGGCGTCGGCGATGACGGCCTCGGGGCCGCGGTTCCACAGGGCCATGAGCGCGAGACCGATCATGGACCAGAAGATGGCTCGGAAAACGAGACGTGTGAAGAAGGATATGGTGCGCTGGACCCAGATGAGGATCTGGAAGGCGGTGAAAAAGATGGCGAGGAGGAAGCCAATGAAGACGACGTCGGGGGAGTCCTGCAGGGCGCGCACGGCGCGGTCGGCGAGTGGCGAGATAACTGGCTTCAGCATCAGGGATACGCGTTGCATGGCGAAGAGGGCGTGGGAAGAGAGCGTGCGGAGAGTGCTGGATGGAAGGAGAACGTGTTCCTGGAGAAGCTGGACGATCGGACCCGGGAGAATACCTGATACGCGTGGTATTTTCGTTAGCGTAGTCATCGATATATTGAAGAAGTGCAGAAAAGAACGTTATCGACCGAGACGTCGAGATAGGCGATGATGATGTAAACAGAGAGACAGAGAGAGTCGGGGCTCACCTTGCAGTACGCTGCTAATCCACGTGTCGTCCATTTGCATCTCTGACTCTCGACACTTTCCGTGTTTTCCCAAGAAGCTTGCGGGCGTGTTGAGCCGGCTTGCAGGTATTCTTGTATTGATCTTTTTCCTTTTCGGCTTCGTCTGTTGTTGGTTTTTGTCGGCTACGTGGATGAATGACTATGAGTTGTTGCGTTGGTTGAGCGACCGCAACCGTGCAGAACAATATATGTAGGTAGCTTATCGTCTAGTCATGTATGGGCAGGTTAAGTAATGGTTGGTTGCTGGTGCTGGTCAGTGGTGGGTGTGTTGTAGGGAGATGTGTAATTACAAGCAGGCGTCCCGCACGTCAGTGGAAATAATTCAGAAGCGGTGAGGGGAGCTGGACTTTCTGCTGCGGTGGACTCGGCTAGAGAGAAAGCCCCGATAAGAGAATCTTGGGGAATGGCGGGGACTGCTACCACTCGAAACCGTGAGAACTCCGTTGTGCGGAGTTGACACGGAATACGGATTACGGATTTGCATGTGCGATACGGATTTCATGCTCGATTAAATTCCATCCGTACAAAAATCACGAAGCACAAATTCCACGAAGTTCTTATCTTCCGAATAAAAATGGCACCGGGCAATTCAGACGCAGCCAACCATCTCCATACACCTGCTGCTGTCTCACAGCACACATGATGCACCGGCCCGTCGGACGATCATGCAGAAACTAATGCGATGACATCTCAGTAAGAAGTTCACCGAAATGATCATCCTGTCTATGACCATACCGACGAAGGAGGTAGGTAGAAGAAGAATGGAGGTCTCTTCTCTTCCCTATGGTTTTGACGGTAGGCGATATTTCGGGCAAGCATCAGCCAGCTGGAACTTTCCAGACTTCCAACGGTCTTCATGAACCGTGTCGTTGATCGTCGGTTTTTCTCAGTCATTCGGAATACACGTGAAGAGCTTTGATGAGCGCACCCAGAAGACCCGTCATGTTTCTGTGATATTGATCTCTCGTCTTCTCTTTTGGCTATTCAATCTATTCTCTTCGTTATCTTCACTCTTTCTCTCTCTCTCGCCCCCCTTATCAATCTGCAAATGCATTAATCCTTCCACGAGTCGTCAGCTCATAGTCTATCCAGGTCCCCATTGCCAATAAAGTGAGAGCCTCCAGCACAACGATAGCCAGAGCTTTGTTGGATCCACTCGTATCCCGCCGGGCATAGGCCCGCCCTCTTCAACTTAGCCCGTGCGGCCGCGTGCTTCCTCTTCTGTATCTCCATCTCCACACGTTTACGCTCGACCTGTTCTTGTTCGAGGCGGACGAGCTCTAGTTGACGAAGGGCTTCGAGACGGGCAGCTTCATCACGCTGACGCTCCAACTCCTTTTCTTTCGCCAGAATTTGTTTTTTGAGCTCTTCTGCTTTTCGTCGAGCGTCCATCAGTCCACGTTCACGATGCTCTGCTACCTCTTTGTCTCTTTGTAGCTGCTCCCAGACTTCATCTGAGACGCCGGCGTCCCGACACGCCACTTGCTTGGGTCCAGATTGTTCAGGTTCATCCTCTGGTGGGACAGATTCCTCCTTCTCTTCTTTCTCAGGAGCGGCGGTCACGTCGGCCGTGGTGGAAACCTTGGGACAAGATGGCTCCCTGGATCTGTCCTGCAACTGGATTGGGGGCGAAATGGGGTTGAGAACTTCTGATCTCGCAGTAGTTACCCTACTACTGCGCTCCTTTATCATGGAGTTGATTGCATCCGTCACCGTATTCTCGTCGACAACCTGACTGGACCCTGCCTTTTTCGTCATGAGCGTTTTCCGGCCTATCGACTTCGCTATTGTTTCCACATCTCTGGCGTTTCCCCACGATGTTGTCTTGGCCAAGATGCCAAAGAGGTTGAGCAGTTTGCCGTCTAGGGTCGGCGAAGCTTCTAACTGCGCAATATCGAACTTCCTTGAAAGCGACTTCAACAGCAGGTCGCGACAGTGCGTCGGCGGCATGTTGTGGAATGACATTGTCTCTGGAAATCGACTTGTGAGACCGGGATTCTGGTTCATCAGACGATTAATATCATCGTCGTACCCGGCCAAGATGACCAGGATCTTGTTCAAGTATCGCGTTTTCGTCAGACAGTCGACCATCTCATCCATGGCCTCCTTCGCAAAGTGGCCCTCTGCGAGTCTGTATGCTTCGTCGATGAAGAGGACACGGCCAAGTGCCTCGTCGAACTTCCTCTGAACCTTAGGTCCAGTTTGACCGACATATTGCCCTATTAGATCAGTCGCAGAGCATTCCACTACCTTGGCGTCGCTGAGAAGTCCGAGATCGTAGTAAACTTTGCCCATTCTTCGCGCAGTGCTGGTTTTGCCAGTACCTGGATCATGTCAGTCTCGTCATCCATGAACGAAGCTACACAATTTGTGCTTACCTGGTGGCCCGCGGAAAAGAACGGAAAACGGAATATATGAACGGATTTCCTCGTCGGAGAACTCAGACCCTTTCATGTTCTGAATCTGTTTCTGGTAGCCCTCGAGTCGCTCGATGACATCCTCGCACCCAACAACATCCTTGAACAGCATCCGGATGTTGGTAGTAGCGTGTTCGAGTCGATTGTACTCGGGGTCGATATCTTGGGGTTCAAAGAAATCTACCTTCTCCGATCCATTAGATTCAGACAGTCTTTTCTGTTGGCGCTCCTTGGCCTGGTCTAAGATGATGTCGACCTCTCCCGCATTGCCAAAATTCTTTCTGTTGCGGGCGCGTCCAAGCATGGAGATGCATGCTTTCTTGGCCGCCTCTCCAGCCCGGAACCCCTGTTGCTTGAGTTTGAGGTCCAGGATACTTCTCAGCTCGGAGTCATCGTAATCCTCAAACACAAATGCTGAAGACATTGGGAAGCGCCGGGCTAGGCCAGGATTGACCTTCTGAAACATGTCCTCCATCTGCTCCTGGTACCCTAGAAGCAGCACACAACGATCTTCTAGAGAAGTACTCTGCACTTCTGCGACAATTGTGTCGATGACAGCGGTCTTGTATGGATCACTCACACCGCCATTTTCAGAGAGGCCGCTACCGAGCATGTATGCTTCATCAATGATGAGCACTTTTCCTTTGGTCGCCTCCAGGATTGCTTTCGTGTTCTTCTCCGACTGTCCCAGGTGGCCACCCACAAAGTCGGCAGGATTCTTCACGACGACCTCCCCGTTACTCAGAAGCCCAATTGCTGCCAGGATCTTTCCGTACAGTTTGGCAACAGTGGTCTTACCTGTACCCGGATTGCCTACGAAGACCTTGTTCAAAGAGGCCTCTATGAGCGGCTGCTCGTTGAGTTCTCGTTGATAGTTTGCCTGCAGGCGATCAACCAGGGTTTGGATGGAGTTCTTGACAGACTTGAGGCCAATCAGTTTTTGGAGCTTTCGCCAGTCTCCATTGGATGCTATGACACCATTCGGCTCAGGACCTATGATGTCGATTTTTCGCAGGAGCATATCATCTGGAGTCCCTCCGCTTTGTCTGCGCTTGTGCAGTCTATCAGCCTGCTTCTTGAGGATGGTGGAAAGCGCGTTGTGCACTTCTCGTGCATTGCCAAACCCTTCGCGACCACGGCCACGCCCGATGCGACGAGCGGCAATCCGCATATATAGCCCTCCTTCGCCGCCTTCGACTTTCATTCGACCGTTAAACTTCTGCTTCAGTTGGTGCTGCATAATTCGAAGCAACTCGCCGTCCTCATAATCATCAAAGTCGAGTTGAATTGGTATGCGGCTGGGGATACCCGGGTTATGTGCGAAGAATGTCTCCATTTGCTTGCGATAGCCCGCGAAGACGAAGACGATCTTTCCGGTCTGGTTTTCGATTTCGGCCAGAAGGAAATCGAGGACCTGAGACCCTCCGAGTGAAGAACTGGATACAATTTGATATGCTTCGTCGAGGAAAAACACACCACCACCATTTTGAAGCAGCTTATCTACCAAGGCTTGTGCGCCCTGTATGCCATCGTGCGCCAAACGTGAGCCGGTTGTCTCTTCGAAGTGACTGCCGGGGATTACACCCATGGAAGACAGGAATTTTCCGTACAGTCTCGCGACTGTGGTTTTACCTGCTTCGAGTTAGCACTGCAACACGACCGATTAACACTGTACAGACTTACCAGTCCCGGGGTTTCCAAGCAGAGCTGTTCCAAACCTATCGCCTTTCAAGTCTACTCCCTGGCGGACAGCTGTGTCGACTCTGGCTTTGATGTTGAGGAACTCCTGTTTAACGGCTTCAAGCCCTATCATATTCATCAAAGAATCGAGTGCCTCATTCGGACTGAAGTGCAGCTCTTTCTGTTGCCGCCAATCTTTCTCGGCCGCAGAGTCTCGTTGACCTAGGCTAGAGTTCGCCTCCCCGGTAGTTGAGACTTCTGGCTCATCATCATTCTTGGTCTTCTTATCTCCTGTTTCTTCCGGAGCTATTTGACCAGCGCCCGGCGTTGAGATCTGCTTGTCCTCTTGGGGTTGAGTAGGGTTTTGGTCGCCAGATGACGCTGCCGTTGCGGGGTTTGGTTCGCTCTTTGCAGCATTCTTCGGAGGAGGCGAGAAAACTTCCGCAGTCACCCTTTTTGCTTCTTGAGTGACACGAGCCAAGTCAGTTTGATGCTGGTGAAGCGTTTGCGCCCACATTTGCTCCTCTTTGCGGTCTTTTATCGCCTGCTGTTTCTTCTCTATGGCATCCTTTATAGCAGCAAGCTCTTTCGCGTAAGCTCGCTGCTTTGCCTGTCGTTCAAGCTCCAGGTCTTTATCTCTGCGAGCCTTCCGTTCCTTTTCCTCCTTCTCGAGACGACAGGTCTGGCAAGCCGGGGGCCGAATATCCGAGCATCGCCACACCAACGGATGGCCATTGGTGCACTGATCCTTCATGGCCTCGCTACAGGGCACTTTGGAGTGCGACAGAGAGTCGAGGATATGGCATCTTTTGGGGCAAACATGTTTACCACATGAGAGAAGCTCCGAACCTGTCGGGACCTATTAGCGGTGGTCTTGTAATATTCACTCGAACACTTACATGGTTCTGCACATCCTCCATCTGGACAGTGCAAGTCGAATCTGTTCAAGACCGCAGTCAGCAACCTTTCAGGGCCTGGAGTCTCGCCATCTTCTGAAAACGGCGATACCTATCATTCGATGGCAAGGGACTTGAAATCACTTACTCTGCCGCGGAACGTAAAGTCATCTTGCGGTCGGGGTGCTTCTCACATTTGACTGGAAAGCCGTCATGAATCTTCCCTGTCGCTTTCAGGTTGTCAAATAGTCGTGTCCACTCATCACGCCCTTTCGTCGCATTCATGAATGTGCTCGCATTTCCAATCATGATCAACGCATTTCTCGCTCGAGAGATGAGGACGTTCAAACGCTCGGGCGCAGCCATGAATCCAATCTCTCCGTCCTCATTACTTCGTGTGAGAGATACGATGACAATGTTGCTCTCCTCTCCTTGATAGTTGTCAATGGTGGATAGCCGAATCGGGTTCTTGTGCACGTCTGCACTTGCTGCCGGCAAGATACCTGCTTCGACCAGATCGTGGCTGTCGAGATCATTCAAAATGGGATCGTGATCTTGGCTTAGCATCTCCCGTAACATAAAGAGTTGCCCCTGTACAGTCAGTCACTCAGCGTTCTTTGGTGCGAGTTAGGGGCGAATTACATACCAGGTATGGAGTCAAGATCACGATGTCATCTGTCTTGTACTTATGTTGACCCAGATATCGAACACACTTCAAAACCATCTCAGCCTCGAAGATATTCTGCTTACTCGATTTCATCGTTTGATCGAGCGTGTCAACTAGAGCATTGTGCTTCTCTTCGGGGTTGCTATGATTGACGAATATGACATCGTCTTGGAATCCGGACAGGTGCGGCCTATTCTCAGTACCCTGGGCATCATTCAGTGATGGGTAATGGTGCTTTATGAGTGCCGAAATTTCCGGTCGCATTCGATGCTGGTTCAACAACGTGCAACTTGGGCGATTCTGAATGACCAATCTCTCAAAGAGCGAGCGATTGAAATCGTACCCGTGCCCGGCCTCCACGCTTAGCTTGTAGTTCTTCGCCTTGGGACGCAATTGCTTGTGATCACCGATTTGAATGAGCTGTTTCGTCGATGGTCCCATGGCCGCTAGAATATGACTTTCGAGGATCTCACCAGCCTCTTCGACAATGATAATGCCGGGCTGAGCCGATTGGATCTCGGAGGCAAACATGGATGCCGCTGTCGTGGTACAAGCTATAATCCTCTTGCCCTGAAGAATATGCTCCGTTCTCTCCTGCCTTAGCCGCTGGAGCGTCTTCTGGCCCTTGTTGAACTCCTTGATGAGTGTGGTCAGCCTCTGAAGTTTCTCCTGGGAGATCTCGGTCTCCCATTGATGAATCTTCGCGACACGTTCAGGTCTCGGCATATTCCACACATCAGCGCACTCAGGATCTTGAGGAGTATTGGGTAGGCCGGACTTTGCCCCGCTTTCCCATCGTCGATAGAGATGGTCGGGTCTCATCTTTTTGCCCTTCGCACCGACGATAGTCTCGCCATCCTGTGCTTCTGGCACCGATAGAGCATCGTAAAAGTGGCTTTCTTCTGGAGAATACTGGAGGTATTCAAGTATATGATCAGGTGAGGTCCCTTCTCGGAAATAATCGTCGGAAAGCTTTTCGATCTCTTCTACGAGTTTGCTCAAGTGGTCTCTTTGGAAGCTTATCAATTCAAATCGGGCCCTTCTTCGGTGCGTATTGGCATCGCTTTGGGCGCTCAGGAGAAGCGATGCTGTTCGAAAGGTTGATTTGGAACCGAGTCGGACGATCAAGTTCTGATCGATGCCGATATCCATAAGATCTTCGATGAACTGGTCCAAGGCATGATTCGTATATGAGAGCACGAGGAACTTCTCGGCGGTGTTATCGAGAAGAACCTTTGCTATCAGTGCACCTACAAGCGATTTACCGGTACCTAATCTCACGTTGGTATGGGGTCGTATAATACGACACAAGACAGGACTCTGTACCTACCTGGCGGACCCTGGATTGAGCTGACCTGATACATCAAGCCATGAACCAGAGCTTTGATCTGCGATGGGTCTAACGTGACTGCCTTTGTCAAGTTGAGAAGTTGTGTGAGATCAGAGGCCCCAGTCATTTGTTGCAGGGTGTCTAAAAGGTCCTGCGGTACCAGATTCGATAGCTGGGGCGTCTCAGATAGAGAAAGGAGATCGTCTACGAGCTCGATGTCTGTCTTCTTTTGCAGTCTCTCGAGGATCGGTTCATATGCGAAGACCGGCGTAGACAGTTGAAGATAATCGACTGTTCCCTGTCGAAGGGCGGCCAAGGTCTGCTGGAATGAATCCGAGCCCGTGATAACTAGACCAATACGGGGACGACTGCGCGCCAGCTGGTCTTCGTTCCTGTCAATGGCCGTGAATCCGAGTACATTCTTGCCCTGGACGAGACAGCCGAAACTCTGGTGTCGGAGAAAACCCTGTGTCTTTTTGAGGGCCTTCTTCCTGCTTTCAGGAGTGTTCGCCCCCTTTATCGTGAGGAACGAGCTGAGAATATCATCGGGGCATTCAAAGACCAGCGTACATGAGCGACCACCTTTCATGGCGGTCTGGTCGTATCCCACAAAGGAAAGATTCTTGATGACGGTGTTCCTAAAACCTCTCTTCTTCCGTCCCGTGGAATCGATGTTTCGAAACTCCTCCTGCATCTCGCCAATCATGTCTTCTCTGAGCATACGGAACTGGTTGTCGAGATGCAACAAGGGACGGTCCGATGGACTTGACGTCGTGATGGAGGACGCGAGAAGATAGAACGGTCGCTCCGTTGACAACAGCTCACCACGCGTTGGCAAGATGGCAATATCACGAAAGTTGACGAAGTCATTGTCGTGACGTCCGCCAGGACCGATATTACCGAAAGATGCTAAGTTTTCTTCGACAGCGGTCGACGGTCGTATCAGAGCCTTGATCTGTTTCGTCAAAGCCTCAACTTTGGGCGAGGTCGCTTCTGGTGGAAGTTCTACCTGAGCCCAGACCTCTGCCGCCTCTCTGAAGGTGTCTGACATTGTCGACGGCAACATGATGAGCTGTAAGAGCAACCATACGAAGCCTTCTAATGCCTTGGTGTTCAACGCGCCGTTCTTGGCATTACGGAAGAGATTGTTCCAGAAAACGGGCGGGTCGACAATGACCCAGAGTACCTGGGCTAGGAGCTCTCCATCGCATAGTCTCTTGATGGCCTATGTGAAATCAAGGAGTCAGTGAAGTATTCCCCACGTCGTGAATTATACCGTCGAAAGATTTTATAGAAAGAAAGAAACGCGAGGTAACTTACAGGATCATCAAGATACTCAAGTAATCCCGAAACAACCGTATTCATGAAATCCGCCGAATCCGAGAACACCAGCGCCTTATGCAACGCGTCCTGTCCGGATTGCGAGGACGCGATCCGCTCTAGGCAAGACGTCTTATCCTTCTGCACCGCGATACTCTCGATGAAGTTCCGTGCGTCCGTGGCTCGGTTGATCTTAATATCTCCCTGCAAAGTCTTGCAGAAGACGGTGTTGAGACGTCGAGACCGTCTCTCGGCCTCGTCGTTCGAGCCTGTTGCGGGCGTCTGGGACCCTGGGGTCCCTGAGAGCGGTTGGGAGCTCTGAGGTCCTGACCGTGAAGGCCGTGAACCGCCGGCCATTCCTCCTCCTCCCCTGTTAATCGTCATGATTGTTTCCCGTGTCTAGCAAGCGTGAATGTAGGTATATGAGTGCAAAGCTAACGTCTACTGAATCAGAGAAGAACCAGCTATGATAATCTCTACAGAAACCGAAGAAGATCGGGTATAAGGACGCGGGATGAAGGGTGTTATTAAGGCATCGTTCACACTGCTACCTTGATCGAAAAGTGAACCCCATTACTACGTATACTACGACTCTAGTAATAGCTAGGTACGCTCCCACTCGTTGGTTCCTCTGTTTGTCCCAAGAATCGGTTTACTCTGCCAACGAATCAGTCGGGAGAGCACAGGAGATGGCAGCCTATCACCCCCCATGCATATGCAGGTCTGGGGCACTCCCACCCGCGGAGGGGCTAAGAGAGAGGAGGAGTGTTGTCTCATCAGGATATATGTCCTCGTATAAGGCCGGCTGCATCTACGCGTGCAAGCAGGCTGCCAAACAGCATATGTTTATGTCGAGTTATATTTCAGTGGCACAAGTCGTTCTGTTTGAGAGGCAGCCCTGGAATTCACACCGATTATTACTGGTCATGACGACTGATATGTTATTTCATGACGACTGGTCTATTAATGGTGGCGAGAGATCAGTTTCTAAAGCATCTATTAATTCCATCCTTCACATTTTACCCATGTCTCCTCCATTCCTGTATTAGCCCGGTGTGAAAATACGCTGTAGCTAGATAACACTGGCATAACAGTCCCGTCTCTACGTAAGGTCTAAGTACTTCTGTTCACGAACAGCGGCCGCAGTAGCCACAATCAGGACAACAGTCCGTGTAATCAAACACAAAGTCGGACGTCACAGAGCCCTCGGGCTCCTCAGACGAGGCCCGCGACGGATACCCTGCACTCTCGTCGTCGCTGTCATCCCGACCGCCCGAACCCTCGCGGCCAGGTCCCGGCGTCGTCCGCGAGATCCAGCGGTCCTCCCAGACTCTTGGCAGAGCCCAATTCGTATTGGCGCCCCGTCGTTCCCGGAGCTGGAGTGGTCCCAGTCCAGCACGATAGATTTCCAGCTTGAGATGGCTCATGCGTTTGACTTCAGAAATGAGTTGGCGGAGAACAGTGCCGAATCTCTTCAACTCTTCCTGGTGCTCTGTTTCCCAGTCGACGAGCTCCTGGCTGAGATCTTCGAGGAGGAAGTTTTCAAAGACGCCCTGGTTGTGATAGGCCGTGATGAATTGCGGGACCTGGCGGATCCAGAGACGGGGTAGATGGTCTTTTTTCTCAATGGCGCCTCGAGAATGGGCTCGTGTTTTCACTTCTATCACGGATTCCTGGGGGATTAACACGCCGCCTTTCTCTATAGTGATTGAACCGGGCGGTGGCGGAGAAGAAATATCCAGATCCGGTGAAGTTTGTTGTTGTTGGTCTTCCTCCTCGCTAGGCAAGTGAGCGTCACACTCGAAGCGGACAAGACATCTGAAGCCGAAGAAATCGTAAGACACAACGCGTTGGTGCGATTTGACGTTTTTAGCACTTTCGTCGTGCGAGGTGAAGCCGTCTAGAAACGTATGCCCATATCCGCGGACATCTTGGATGATATTATTTTTGTTGCTGCGTATGAGAAACATGGTATTACCGACCATGTCGATGTCATAGCGAAATGTCGAGTCCACGCATCGGGCAAAGCGCAAAATATCGCCCATGGAGGACGCACAGCCCACGATGTCGATGTGTGACGGGTCGAACGCCGGGTTCAGGGCAAACAGGGCTTGTACCGTGGGTTGAGCCGGGTGAATTGGAAATAATGCACTGTTGAGATCGCGGATGTAGTTGCCATTATCGCTGGGAAGCTGGTGAGGCAAAAGGGGTGGTTTCCAAGAAGCCGGCTGACCTGTCGAGAATTCGTATCAGTCTTCTGTAAGGATCGTCTACTCCTCAATCGCGGTACTACACACCTGGCACGATCAACTTATAAGGCTGTTGTTCATTGCTTATAGAGTATGAAGTCGCATATGAGCAGTTCGTGATGCGCGCCTCCTTGACGCGCGTGATATCAATCGCCGGTTTAAATTCTGTAACCAAGGGCCCAAACGGCGAATCGGCCGCGCCCTGGCCGTGCCCGGGCCCAACGTAGCTACGACGTCTGTTACCCCTAGAGCCACGCGGAGAGCTCCGGGGTGAGCCCGTCTTATCCCGTCTGGGCTGGAAAGATGATGTTAAGTTTCCGCGGAGCATCGTAGAGAAGAAAGCTGCGGGCAGAACCAACAACGGTGTTAGAAGTGTAAAGCAGTAAAAAGAATAATTGGCCTTTCAGATATGTACGGCACGAGAGCGCGTTTTCTCTTAATCAATGAATACTTATGTAGATGCCTTATACAACGATGAGCGTCATCAGCAAAGGGTCTCACATGATCAAAGGATTACACGGTTCACCAAACAACACGAGGTACGTTGGCGCGTGGATGCATATTCGGCGGGAAAGCCACATCCGCCTCAAAGGTCATGGCAGATCACATAACGTACGGAGTACGAGTACTCGTAGGTGTAGGAGGCAGCAGTAGTCGTAGTCGCCTCCTAGCCACGTTGTCACTGTCACGGAAGATGCGATGTGGCCAAACTGAAGTGACCGCCGGTCCCATCTTCTCGCCTATGTTCCCACGGCAGAACCGCAGCTCAACGTATGGGTAACCGAGGGTGAGCACAACACCTGTCTTGGCGGACATGCACCCTCCCGTGATGCCTATTGGGCCACGGTGAAGAGTTGTTTGACGCGTTTGCATCCTCCCTTGACTTAGGGTCGAGACAGTAGGCCGCAGTCGCAGTCAGACTGGTAAGTTGGGCTGAAATTCTCTGCACCATCTCGCTGGAACCCACCAGAGCGACATCCCTGACGTCGTGACTCTGCGTGAATCGACTTGGCCAGTCAATGTTGCAGCCCCCCTTGTTTGAAGGCGTTGTTCGTCCTTGGCCTATGGAGGATGCGGGGGCCACGCCACGATCGGTCTGCAATTAAGAGACATGATCCAACATTAACAGCGACGACGACAACGCTCAGTAATCCCTACCACACGAGTGGGACGATAAGCTAGTCCGTAGAGCGAGTTACGTCGTTGGGTTGTCTTGGGTCGTCTTCACAAAGGTACTTGAGAGGGCGCTATGACGGTTATTTTGACCTGTCGGCTATTGAAGGTGTCATATCGCTGTCGTATTGCTGTCTTCGCACGGAAAATGCAGCCATTCCAGGCAGCAGAAGTTCCTTCGTTCAGGAGGCATCATCTGTCACTATTCACACGTCGTCTTCTTCGGCGTTGCAACTCTGGTAACCTACTCAAAGACTGCATGCGACTATTGATTCAGATCAAGTCGCTGCTGGCGGTGTCTGTGTGTTCTCTGTCCTTTTTTTAGTCGCAAGGCTCACATTTCACGCGACTCGGTTGAAAATCATAAGGGATCTGTGAAGTTGACGCGCAATGACCTCGATGGAGATGAACCAGAAAAAGAGGACAGTTGGTAAAAGCTGGCCCCACATCCCAATCGGCAGTGTTCCCTGCAGATTCCGCACAGTGTCGACGTTCCACCCCGCATGCGCTCAGGACAGTTAGCAGTCACACAGTCCGTACTGTACGCACTACTCGTACGCCGTAATCATCAGCCACGCTCCGTTCGCCTGTCCGTCCCGAAAACTGACTAAGTGCCCAATCGGGGCCCCATGGACCCACTCTCCGTATTCCGTGCTCATGGCTCTCCCGGCTTACCAAGCTCCGCATCTTGTCTCGGGATTACGGATTACCCGCAGCTTCGGTACTATTCCGGTTTCCTTTTCATCCCTTCACTGGTTCCAGGGCATTGGGAATATATAGTATATGTCTTAGGTGACGTTATTTGAACATGTCTTAGTCGTCCTTACTTCACGCAAGATGACTTGCAGTCAAACGGCCCCTAGTTGAATCATTTGAATCTGTAACCGGACTCCCTTTCGACAGCAAAGTCATGAATAGTGCACCGGTAATCAAGTGTTGAAGCAGTGAACGCACGAAAGGTTGAGTGAACAACGGTAAATGTCTATATTCGGCGTAAAAGCAACGCTACAAGCACAGTATCGTGATAGACATCCTCCCATTCGACGCCAAACCCGTTCCCTAGAATATGCCAGAAAGCCTCCAATACAGACATGCGCTCCGTATTTGAAGAAAGAAAATTAAAACAATATAGAAGAAAATTACTAGTATCGTAAAAGGCTGTCCGGACGTCGGCGATTACCACGTCCCCTGGGGTTTACCTCGCCGGGCTCTCGGTTTGACACCGATATCCCCGTTTCGTACGAGAGTCTTCCACCTCCTCTCAGCTCCATTCTCACTTTTGCCCACTCGTCGGGCGCACTCTTGCCACTCTGATCTAGAGAGCTTGAGTTTCTCAAAAATCAGCTCAACCAGGACACGGTCATCTTCTATGCTCCATGACTCGCCATTCGCCTCCTCCTCCACGTCCGTGCCCCGTTTATTCCTCTCTTCCTCCGTAGGCATATGTAAGTCATGGAAATCAGAACGCTCCAGGCCCCTCGGGACCGTTTCTGGGGCAATGCGAGCCCGCTTCGGTGTAGAGGGCGCGACTTGCATCTGTGGCGCAACCTGTGCATTGTCTTCAGAGTCGCTGTGGATATCCTCCTCTCGGTCTGTGTCCGCCTCGGGAGTGTGACGGCGCTTGTTTGCGCCACGGCGGGGCGCAGAGGTGCGCTTGCGGACTTTCAAAGGCTGGCTGGCATTGTCACTCGTGTTTGGTGTGCGTGGCCGCAAGCGCATCTTGATAGGTGGAAGCGGCGCATGACTCATTGGCGGCGTCGGCAGCAGCTCGAGAGGCGCGGGGGTTGGCGTTGTCCTTAACATAGTCTGAAGCGTGCGACATGAGTTGAAGATGGTTTCGAAAGTGGTAGTATGTGAGTTCGTAGAGGGACTGGCGGGAGGCGAGGCGATGAGCGAGGGTTGCAGACGAGGGGTCGGTTGATGCGACAAGTCGCACGACGAAAGCGCCGACGGCAGAAGCATTATTGCGACAATTCACAGTGTAGTGCGATGAGTTTGGTGAATTGCGCGCTTTCTTGGTATTACTAGGAATTAAATCGCGACGGTCCGAGTCAGCGGACGACAGCGGATTTCTCAATGCGACGACGAGTTCTAGGCGGTTCTATGATATTATGGTAGGTATGTAGGCAATGCGCACAATCGGTAGCAATGGTGGTGAGCGGGATCGGATGAAGTTCACGTTGATAGAGAGGGATAGCCGATTGGGAATAAGCAAAATTCGGATTGAAGGGGACTAGCTGGCGATGAGAGAGAAGAGACGGTGAGGGTGAGGCAAAGGGAGGGTGAGAAGGTTAGGTTGACAAGAGATGCGCCGGGAGGAAGCTGGGTGGCAGGAATAAAGTACCTAATCGTGCCTGCTGGCCTGGCTGGTCTGGTTAGTAAGAGCCCTAAAAGAAGGCCCTGGCAAGCGTAAAGTGCGCGCAGCACACCCCCTGCTCCCAGGTGGGGCCACATGATCCAGACGGCCAGAAAGGTACGTCCCACCGCATCCTGCACCTAGTGCCACCCACTGCCACCCACTGCCACTGCCAGAAAAGCGGGTCCATACGATAGGTACATTTTGAAGCCAATCACCACTGAGTCGCGAAGCACGCCTTTTCACCCTAGCAAGGGCTCTAAGCCAGGGGCAAGTTGGACTTGAAGTGAAGAGATTTCAACTGATGGGAGTACCTGACGGTTTCACTACGACCAAGGTACCGGTACCTAGAGCTTCCTCTGTCTTCGCAGGGTCGTTAGGTGACGACTAGAAGCTCCATCCCGACCTATGCTGCAGTCGTCAGCCATGATAAAACACACCAAGATCGTTGCATATCGTAGATTGGTCGACTGGCTTGCTACTGTCGTAGGTAATACTCTGCAACTGCTGACCAGATACTACCGGTCGTGTCCCGTAGTGCATAGTAATACTACCTTCTAGATTCTCTCCTTACACGAGCACCGGTCGTGCAGTCAAGGTCACAACTATCTTGATGCTCTAGAACACCAAGATGTTCTCGCGGTGTTCCGTACTTCCCACGTCTCTGTACTTTATACGTCGTGTTGCTCGATGTAGAGTACGAAGTACGCATTCTGCAAGATCTGACGGATCACTTCCGTATATCTTCACCACACCCATTCTACAGATTAGTGAGAGCTAACCCATGCAACAACTTTAACCCACTTTCTTTTGATCTCCTGATCGACCTCGTCCCACCCAGCAAGGTAAACGGTTTTAACCATTAGTCCGGAACATCGTCAAGATTTTGTTTTTTTGAGAATCAACCCCCTTATCCCTGCTAACATCCATATATTGACAGCCAGTGGCGTTAGGGTACTATTGTGAAGAAAGACGCCTCTTTAATTTGGTAATGCAACAGGTTCGCTCCCGGGTTTCAATTCAGACGTAGCGAACATGCTGTAATCTCAGTAACGAGATCACAACGTCCAGAAGCGAAGTCATCGTGGTTGGACGACTTATTGAGTCCCGAACTGCAGATTTCCGTCAGTCACTTGTTCAACGCTTCGGACAGATTGTAAGACAGTTAGTATTGCGTATTGTATTCGGGCCTGGATCGTCAAAATGCTTATTCTATTCCATTAACTGGCCCGAATCGATGTATAAGATGGCACTCAGTTGTTCATCCCTTTCGCTCACTACCACCTTGTGAATTCCGCAATTGAGCCAGTGAATCATGATGGTGTTCTACTTTTTGTGCCTACGGATTACTGCGTATGCCGCACACCAAACGGCATCTGTAGCAGTGCTGAATGGCCTACCTTGTGCTCCCCGGATATCGAGCGGCACATGCCCGGGATTCCGTCCGGAGTTCGTAGTTTTGGTACAGAAGGTACGAAGGAGCTGGAAGGTGCATTCGGTGCACTGTAAAAGCGATTACAGGGCAAGAACCGCTAGAACAGCAGTACTAATCGGTAGCTACGAGTCGGTAGCTGAAGCTAGTACCTCACAGGTGTACCTAGATACTTCACAGGTAAAACATGGTGTACCAATTCTTCTGGTTGGGCCAGAGCTGACGGATTACCGGGATGACTGGTGGAAAGACGCGTCTGGAGCGCGACAATGTCGCGTCAAGAACACGCGCACGTTTCAGTCCTATCCGGTTCCGGTATCGCTCACAACACCCCACATCATCAGCCCCGTAGGGAGGGAACATCACCGGTTAGCGCGGGTACATAGGAACAGTGTAAGGATGGCGCAGCATGTATTGTGTGTGTAAAAGAGCTTGCATTCCTTAGGAATCCTTAGGTGGATCCTGTGAGTAGCTAAGTGTGCTATAGCTAGAATAACAGTGTGTAATGACCGTGTGTAAACATAACCATACATGAGTGCGGCACCTGTTGCCGCATGTTGCCGCGTGTTGCCGCATGTTGCTGACTGCGGATGACAGAGGGTGCAACAACTTGCCCCCGGCCGAAATGATAACGCCCTCGTTATCCTTGTGTTTCCTCAGGTTGCGCCCTGATTATCCTTGTCTTTCCAAGTAGTTGCGTTCTTCGGCCAAGTCATCCTCTTTATTGACTTTGTGTAAAATCTGCCTCACTGCGTCCTCGATATCGTCCATGCGTTCTTTAATCTCCCTGTTGTCCGCCTCGATGGCGCTCAATCGCATGGTGATTTCGTCGTATTCAGTAATGGAACGCACGGTGTCTTCAAGTGCAGCTTGGGAATCCATACCGGCGTTGTGTAGTGTCTGGCTGACGATTTCACGGATGCTGCCTTCAATTGGTCCGTTACGGATGGCGTCGCGCATCATTGTTCTGGCTTCGTGAACCACTGCCTCGTGCTTGCGTTTCAACGAAGTGCGTGTCAACGTTGCCAACTCGCCGAGACTGTTGATTGAATCTGGCCATGGTTCCTCGTCTGGCGGGGGGAGTGGTTTGTAGTTTTTCATCTTGTCCCAAGAGGCTGCTGCGGCTGCGTTTGATTGAACGAAGGGTAGGTCGTCGTCTATAGTGATGGCATCGGCTTTCTGTGTCTTTGAATGCTGGCGAGGCGAGGTAGGCGTGGCGGGTCGCTGTTTGATAGGCATGTACATGGTAGGTAGGACGGAATGGTAAGGGATGTTGTGAGTGTTTGCCCATCCTTCCCAGCATTGTGGGATCCGGCGTTCTTTAGGATCGATCAGTAGCCATGTTAGTCCTGCTTGTGCTACCCTTGTCTTCAAAGCGTTCGGGAAGGTTCCGTAGCCGATCTCTGAATCTCCGACGATTCTCAGAGCTTCCCATAGTGCCTCGTCTGGTGGCGCCAATTCAATCAACATGTCGTCCTTCCAGTCTTCGTCGGAGGCCATGCGTATAGCGTCGTCGAGCATTTTTCGGGTGCTACGCCAAGTTTTGGTGTTCGATGGTTTCTCGCGAGGCTTGATGGTGGCGAGGTGTGGGACGAGCTTACTCATTTTGATCCAAGGTCGAACTGCGATGTGTTGCAAGATCTGGCGCCAGAATAGCTCGGGGTCTTTGATCTTGCCGAAGATGTTCTCGTCGATTTCGAGGCGGCTGAATTCTTTCAATGGTCGTTGCTTGACGATGGTGGGGAATCCCTGCCAGTGACGCACAATTTGTCGTGCGGCGTCGTATTCTTTCAATTGGGATTCGTCTTTGATGCGTTCCCTGTTCTCCTCTGCGGACATGTCTGGGTTGCCTCCGAATGTGAACAATGGGTTGGGGAAGGTAGTTGGCTTACTGCTGGGAGGCTGCTGTAGTGACGGGAGATTTGGCTGGGTAGGTTGTGTCGACTGTTGTGGCGATGACTGTTGTAGCAGCTGTTGTTGTAGCTGTTCGTCGATTTGCAGCGATTGGGGTTGCTGGGCTTGTTCCGGCTGTTGCGCGGACTGCGCGGCTGACTGTGTTGGTGTCTCCATGTTCGACCAAAGTTGACCCATATCGATGTTAGGTGATGAAGCGATGTGGGGGAAGCAGTTAGTATTTGTAAGCTAATCGTGCAAGCATGTGTGTATTTGTTTGGTTTTTCTTTTTTTTTTTTTTTTGTATGCCGTGTGACGTTGACGGCTTGCGCGTTACGGCGCGGAGCTACTGAGTGTTTAGTTTGGTGAATTCAGCGATGAGCTGTTCGGCATCTTGTCCCAATTGTGGTGATGTCAACCATTCGTCGAATTCTGGGCCTAGGCCTTCGTAAGTTACCAGGTATCGCGTTGTGCCAGCTGGTGTAATTTGTTGTCTTGTGATGCGTCGAGCATGATCCTTGGTTCGGATGGGTCCGGCGTAAGGTAGGTAACGGCCGAATACGTCGAACGCCATTGGCTCTAGGTGGTCTATCGATATCACGTCATGGATATTCCAGGTGCTAGGGAATTGAAGTTTGTATGCGCTGCGTCCGATTCGTTCGATGATTTTGAATGGACCGGCGTATTGTTGGCCCAATTTTTTGCCGATTGTGGCTGACTTAGGGATTGAATATCCTTTGTGTAATCGTAACAAGACTCTGTCGCCTACGTTAAAGAATTTGGGTAGATGGTGGCGATCGAAGTTTGCCTTCATGCTAATTGCTGCCAAGGAAATGGCGTCGTGGGCTTCGATCCGAGCCATGGGTAAATCTGCAATTCCGTGTTTCTTGTCTGTGGCGATGATGTCGGGTATGCCGTTAGGCGTGAATCCGCGCACGACTTCGCTTGGCGTCATTTTAGTTGCCGATGACCTGGTATTGTTGTACTCAAACTGCAATTGAGGGAGCGCTTCTGGCCAACGCGTAGCGTCGTTCAATGAGTGGATGTAATAGCGTAAGGCTGACTCGATCATTTGGTTAGTGCGCTCACTTTGACCGTCAGTGGAGGGCTTGTATGCGGTGGAGTAAAGTAGTTTTACTCCGAGTCGTTTCCAGATTGTGGCCCATAATTCTGCGGTAAACTTGGGATCTCGGTCAGAGATGATGATTTTGGGGATACCCCAGTTAGCTATCACAAGCCTGTTGATGAGTGCTGTTCCCCATGATTTGGCGGTCCAAGTGCCTTTTCCTGGCAGAATGAAAATCTCCTTCGACATTTTGCATGTACCCGACATGATGGTGTCTGAGCCGTCGTGTGCTTCTGGAAGTCGCACAATAAAATCAATTGTGATGGTGTGGTAGGGACATGGTGGGGCGAGGATTGGCTGAAGGTTGCCGAAGGGTTTATGGTGTCGTGTGCGGAAAGCTGCGCATTCGGGGCATCCTTGGAGGTATCTACGTAGCTCTCGGCGGCCGTTGATCATGCAGTAGTGGATCAGGTATGGCGAAAGGCGCTCGTAACCGAAATGGTTATTGCCGTGGAGCGTTTCGAATATGTCAGTGAAGCATGAGCGGGGTATGCAGAGTTTGTCAGCGTTTTCTTCCGTAGTTTTCCATAGCAGGCCGTCATGCAGACGAAAGGGAAGGTTGGCCCTATTAGATGGGTCCAGGGTGTTGTTAGCTTTCAGGGTGTTGAGAACCTTCTTCCAGGCGGGGTCCTCGAGATATCCCTGTTGCATGGCGGTTTTGAATGTGGGCGAGATTTGTATGAGGGAGGAAGGCTTTGTGGGTGGCGTGTTTTTTGGTGCCGCCGGAGGTTGCTCATCGGCGTTTTCTGTCGCTGGATAAGCTATGCCAGATACTGGCTCGGTCATCATAGCGATTGCCCAATCTCTGGAGGTGGTGGGAGTCAGATGCTCGTTGGCGGAATATACGTGGGTCCACATGTCGTCTGTTTCTCCCGGCAGGAGGTCTAGTTCGCCTGTGGCGTTCGGGTTTGTGGTAATGTCCGAACGAGGTAATCTAGATAGCGCGTCAGGAATTATGTGTAGGTTGCCTGGTTTGTGGAGGACTGTCACGTTGAACTGACTAATGTACTCCATGGCCTGAATAAGCCGTTTGTTTTTGACTGACATGGCGGTGGAGTTAACGATGTCAGTTGTCTGGGAGTGTAGGCCGATGATTGCGCGATAGTCCGTGAAAAAATACACTCCGGCGCTACATGCATCTACCCAGTGGCGGGTTTTACGTAATGACCAGACGAATCCGACTATTTCCATTTCTGTTGCCCAGTATTTTTTTTCTGCTGTGGACAGTGTGCGCGAAATGAAAGCGATCGGTTGCATGGCGGTACGTGGTGGATATGTAGTTAGTCTGCCCTCTTCATTCAATAAGGACGGTAAAGTTTTGTCGGCGATGTGATACACGCATACGCCAATGCCACGTCCGGAAACGTCAAAGTCGATGCATAGGATCTTAGATGCGACGAAAAAGTGTAGTGTGGTATGCTTAGTAAGTGCCGATTTAATGGCGTTGAAGGATGATATTTCCTCCTCCGTGGGATGTTCTAATTGCACTTTCGATACCATACGCTTGCGTACTTCCTTGGAACGTTTCTTGTCGCCATGCGCGGCCTTGGCTGCGGCTACCAGTGCTGTTTTGCGTCGCTCGAGTGGATCAGCTATCACGGCGTACATTGGGATATTGTGACGCATATATCCGGTCATTCCCAGGAAGGTTTCGAGGTCCTTAAGGTTGTCTGGGAAGGTAATTTTAGCAATGGCTTCGAGTCGTAAAGCGGTGGTTGATAAGCCGAATGCATCGACTAATCGACCTAGCACGGTCGCTTTAGGGAAGCCGACGAAGCTTTTAGCCGGCCCCATGCATATGTTTCGGGCTCGGAGGACATTGAATACTTCCTCTAAGTCTTGTACATGATTGGGTAATTCCGGGGATCCGACAGTGAGATCGTCGCAATAACTGTCGGCTGTTGGGATATGATACAGTAGTCGATCCATTTGTCTCTGGACGTACGCGTTAGAGCTTTTGTAGCCCATTACTAGGCATGTGAAGGTAAATTGTCCTTCCGGCGTGGTTACGGTAAATGCCCACCATGAATCGGGGTGGATGCGCCATTGGTGGTAGAACGATATGGCGTCCATGACTGTGATATATTTAGCGCTGGATAGTTTCGCTAGCATTTCTTCTTGAGATTTCATCGGATATGCATCGTTGAGTGCCATGCGGTTACCGACGCGTATGTTTACGACCATTCTGCCTTTGCGTTCCCCTGTGAGCAGGTAACGCCATGCTACAAAAACTGGGAATGAAAAAGGGACAGGGTTGCGCGTCTTGAACACGCGTTGTTTCGAGAGCAAATCTGCCATAGATTTACGGATGATTTCTCTTTCTTCGGGGCACTGTTCGTATGGGCGGCACTTTTTGGGTATGTCCTGTTCCCATCCTGGTTTCAGGTGAACTTTCATCCATTCATCTTCTGGGATGTCGACGAAACCCTTGTCCTGAAAGACATCTGCGTACTGTGTGATGAGTGAATGTAGAGTTCGTGCGGTTTCAGGATCTTGTGGGTCGTCGAAGATTTGAACTCCGGTTGGGTGGGATATTTTGTGTTTTGTCAGGTCTACTGTGATCTGGCCTGCGTCCCTTACGGGGCGACGGTTTGGCTGATCGTAATCGCCAACCTTATACGGGGGGCGTGCCGCGAACTCTTCCGCGTTTGGCTCTGCCACTTGATACGCGTAACAGTCGTTGTCCCATGACGAAAGTGTGCCGATGGTCAGTTTTGGTGGAACATTGATGTACTTATCTGTATCGTTGCGTACTAGCGCGAAATCCATATTGGCTCTGGCTACTGCCGCGTAACAAGTAAGTTTTATTGAGTCGGATGGCTCAAATATCAAATCCTGGCCGTCGTCCTTAATTGGATGTGTCACGGCGATGGTGGTGGTTGCATGTGGAGGGACACTGGCGTGATGTGCCGTCTGCACGCGCGCGTTACGGTGTTGCTGACCACGTATTTTAGTTTGCAAGGGGATACGGATATTCTCACAAGATCCTATAGTAGCCTCGGCGTTTGGCAGGGATATGCTGAACTTTTCCGGTGCCATGACGTCCATACCGAGGAGCATATTGGCTTGCAAACCGGGTACTAGTGTTACCTCTCGTCGCCAAGAGGCGATTGCGGGTTTGCCGGATTTGTCGCTGCCTTTGAAGTACATAGGGAGAATTACATAATCGTAAGAGGTGTATACACCTTGGTTTATGCCTCGCACCACCATTGGCGTAGCGCGTTTCCTCCATTCAAGGGTGGGGTAATGTGACTTTACCCAGTCTGCGTCGCCTAGAGTCCTTGAACATCCCGTGTCTGCGCAGATTTCGTCTTCGTGCATATCGTCAAATGACGTAGTGATGTGAGCTCTGAGGTATGACCAGCCGCGGAATCCATATCCGGTGCCAATGTCTGGGCGAGAGTCGACGGATGACTTAACTATGCGTGGCTTGTATCGGGCTGTCAGTGATGGTGCAGCTACTGCTTTGACTGTCGGGGCTTCGTCGTCCTCCTGGCGTGGTGGTTGTGGGGGTGGCGAAACTGGCTTGCCGGCTAGGATCCCTGAGATTGACATCCGAGGATCTGCGTGGTTTGCGTCGTCGGCATCCTGTGTTGAGGTAGTGATGTTTATGTCAGCGAAGTGTGCACAGTTTGTGTTCTTGGCGCGCGCTAGTCCCGCTTGGGTGGGCTTGTTGCTATCGTTGGGAGCATGGTTCCTACGGATGTGTTTGTGAAGCTGATTTTTACTGGGGAACTCGTCCTGACAACATCTGCAAACATGCTTTTGCTGTGCTGCTGTGACGGTGCCAAAGTGAATCACTTCTTCTGTGCCTTCGTTGAAGGGTTCAGGCACTGGGTAAGGATCTTCTGGCCCTGGGCCATATCCGTCGCCATAGTTTGCGTTCTGTTCGTCTTCGAAGTTGGCGTCTTCAAAGTCGGCCATGTCGAACTCTGGGTCATCCTCTTCGCCGATGTATGCTCGTTGTGCTTGGTTACCTCTCCATGGTCTGTTGTAACTGTTGTAGGCCCCTCGGCCCTGGAAACGGCCGAATGTGCCGCCCCGGAGATTGTTGAAATTGGGCCTAGTGTTATAAAACCCTCTACCTTGACTGTAGATGCCGCGCTGTGATTGATCGTAAGTGTTCTGCCATCTAAGTTCTTGGTCTTGGGGCTTAGATTGGTCAGCCTGCGTTGTCGCGGTAGCGTTTTGCGTGTTGCCAGGGTTGGCCGCATTTCTGGGTGGATTGGCGCTGTAAGGTGCGGGGCTTACGCCATTGGATTGCTGGTTGGCGCTGTATGGCGCGTTGTAACCTCGGCCGGCGGATTGATAGTTCCTTCGAGGTTGGTTGTAATAGTTTCTTGAATCCGGGTATTGTCTTGGGTCCAAGCGGCGTTCGAAGGCGAACCTTTCGTTAGCTCGACGAATCATAACGCTTTCCATGTCGTCTATCTTTTCCAGGAACTGCGATAGGATGGTTGTTGATTTGGGTTTGTCGATCAGTCCTTGGATTTCGCTGTCGAAAGCTTCGTAGACGTACAATAACTGTGCTGTCAGCGGTAGCTCCGTGGCCTGTGCGTCAGCTAGAACCTTTTGGATGAAGATTCTGATATTCTCGTGTCTGCTGATGTTACGAAGTGTGAACTTGTGCCTGCCCAATGCTTGGAGCGCTTCCGATTGGGTTTTCTTGAATCGTTTTTCCAGTGCGGTAGTGATGCGATTCAGATCTCCCTCTGCCAGGGCTGTGCGTTCTAGGTCGAAAAACTCGATGGATAGCCAGTGCAAGGCTGTGCCCTGCAGGCACATGCCGTACGTATTTTTTACCGCTTGTTCGCCCTTGTCTGTGGCGACGTCCTTAAGGCGATTGGTGAAGTTAAAAACATTAGTGTATATGGTGGTACGGCCGCTTGATACGATCCCGTGTCCTTGTGGGTCGGCTTCTCCTGGGTTGAAAAATCCGATATGCTCTGGTTTAAGCTCGTCAGATTTGGGTGTGCTACCGTTGGATACAATCTGGGATTGCAGTAGTTTCATGGTATCAGCTACTGATTTCATCGTGTCCACCAATGATTGCATATCTGGGGTTGAGTTAAATGGATTAGTGGTTGAAGCTGACTGGCTGGCGCCTTGAGCGCTGGAGTCGGCTGGAGACATATTGTCGTCGTCGCCGTCGATTGATGAAGGACGATGTGTATTAGGCGATGACTCTAGCAAGGTTAATTTCCCTAGCAATGGTACGAGAGGGCTCGCGATTCGCTTCGATGAATTGGACGCTTGTAAGCCGATGGTTTGAGTAGGCGAAGTGTGCGTGCTTGCTGCAAGTAAGTGGGTAGCGGTTACTGATGGTGCCGAGAGTTCCTGCAGGGGCTTGTCACTGGGTGGGTCTTGCTGAGCTTCGACTGGTGGCTCTTGCTGCTCCTC